>NQII01011697.1:1062-23722 GCA_002778355.1 Clitarchus hookeri
GGCAACATCACGCCCTGTAAGAGTCCACCTATTGCGTTGTTGTGCGCCTATTCACGGCCTGGCGTCCTGGGAATTTAACATGTGACAATTTCCACTTAATACTAGTTTATGCTGGTAACAGTGTGTTTGTAATGGCTAGTAAGATATAGCTCTTATGCAAAATTATAATACTGGGTGTGCACGAATACAATGCATTGTCCCTTTGGTGTAATTTCCTAGACTTGGTTAAGTTTTGTTTGCATGAGGCGAAGGAATAGCCTGAAAGTAGAACTTTAGGTCTTCAGAAAAGTTGGAAGTAACCTTGGACGAACTATAAATTATTTCTCCTTTATGAAAAATTTCAATAAAGTCTACTGCCATCATATTTTATGTCGCATAAGTCTTAAAAATTCTATGTGCTCACAAAAATAGCTTAAAGTGAGTGTTCCTTGCACAGTTAGATAAATTATGTGGGCAAAGTTTTCTTCAAAGTGACTAATAAAACATTGCATGTGTCAGAGAATTTTTTATATTAATGTTGGTACTTGCAGGTAGTGTGAACAAAGTGTTATTTTTAGGATAAATTTGAAACCACAAGCTTTTTTTTTTTTTTTCATGATGTCAACATTGTGGAGCTTATCTGAAATTACTTTCAAACCCTAGCAAGGTGTTTTATAGAAACCTTAAGATAGCCCTNGTCAACATTGTGGAGCTTATCTGAAATTACTTTCAAACCCTAGCAAGGTGTTTTATAGAAACCTTAAGATAGCCCTGTCGCCATCAGGGGTGGTCGGAATGGTCAGACCATGTGATCGCCACACCACAGCTAAAAGTTCTATTTGATATAGGAGTGCCAGTTATCCTCTGCCAATCAACACAAGTTTTAACATGAGTTCTCAAGGCAACTTTGAATGTTCGGTCAGAGTGACTTTCAGGCACGAGCAACGAATGTGATTGAGGTCTAAGTTAAGTTTTTCGACCTGCAGTGCTGCTAGGGTCACTCCCATAGAGAACGGACATACTTCTACGAAATAAGGACACTTGCACTGATGCTTTGTTACAAGATTCATTGACCGTAGCCATAACATGGTACGTAACACCAAACTTTGTCCAATACAAATTACACCACCCTTTTAAAACTGAGGNTTGACCGTAGCCATAACATGGTACGTAACACCAAACTTTGTCCAATACAAATTACACCACCCTTTTAAAACTGAGGATAATATTTATGCTACCCATCTAGGTTTATGCCACTCAGAATTGAACAAAGTTGAGTCCTGCACAATATCCGCTGGGTGGGATGCAGCTGGATTAAAAATACGAGGTTGGATAGTGTCATATCTAACACGCGGTGGCTTTGACAGAAAACTACATTAACAAGTCTGAGTGGTAAGGGCATGAATAGGAGCGACACAAAAAGGTTCCCAAAATGAATTAAATGTAGCCAGAAACTAAACTAGTTAGCACACTAGAAAATTCAAGTCCCCGCTGATTACAAATCTATCTCTCACCGCTGCCAATTTAAAAACTGACAACATGGCGGCTGGAAGGCAGCTTCTCCAGGCATCCTTCTCACCATAACACTAAACACCCAAAGCCATGACAAAACAAAAACAGTAAAATGCTCATTTGTTTACATAAAATATTACAAAGCAAAGTAACCACTTCCTTGTGTTCAACAACATTAAAAGAATGAAAGTACTTTGAATTTTCTTGGCTTGGAGGACCGATAGTACGAGACATCGCCATTCTGAGGGATTCTAGAGTATGTGACTTCACGTGATGCTTTGGCACCTCTGTATTACTATGCGACATCACTTATCTGCCACGCACTTTGAATGGGCCATTGCTTTTCCCAACTCATCACCCATATTGCTTCCTCGCCCTTACATGCACACTTACACTGGAGGTATCCTCCGGGTGCTGCTGGGTCGCTACCAGGAGAGGTAGAAATTAGGGCAGGAGATGCGATGACAGTACTATGTACAAAATAATTTTCTGCAATACTTTCAATTAAGTATGAATTCAGAAAAAATTGCCTGAACTGTTTGCTTGCCTGCATAAAAATTTTATTTGCAACAGGCAACAAAGTCGCCTGCCATTTTCATTTTGGTCAATCTGAAAATCTAAACGAGAGTGAAAACTAACAAGATGTATCATAATAAATTGCTGTTAATTTTCAAATTAGTGTCCTTTATTTGCCAAGAGAATTTGTTTTCTGTTAACATAATTCTGCATATGTAGCTTTCATTTTACTAAATTTTACAAAATAAACTTAAGATTAAAATAAATAGTTTCACTATTTCATTCATCATGAGTAGTATTAATTTTTGTGTAATAATTAGTGGCATGCCAAATTTGCATTATTTCCTGGTAACTAAAAATTGACAGATTCAAATTGAATACGATACTCTAGATACCACTGGTATCTAGAGATATTGACGATGCAGATTCTTCACACTGAAAAAATTTGATTCCTTGCTGTCAACACTAGCAGTGTTCGAAACTGCTAGGAGACCACTATTTAAGTTTCTGAATATACCACAGGACCCAGTTTAGGCACTAAATATTAGGGGATTTAGGGTAGAAATTTACTGAGCTGGAGAAGCACACTAAATCCCCAAATATCTCTGCAAAAGCATCCGCTATTGTTTACGTTTTAGTTTACGTCTATAGAGCAAATTATGCAAATCCATACAAAAAAGAGGGAATTTCTAACGATGAATCACAAGTGCGTAATATTGTTGGTTTTATTAATTTTCTTTGTGATGGAAATTATATTTAAAATTACGGTTGTAAAAAAATCAAACTTAAAATTATTTTTTAATTTGACATTTTTATAATGGGAGCGAGTACATAAGATTTTATAATTTTTATAGAGAGAAAGTACCTATGATTATTTTTTTTCTTTTCACTGCCTAAAAAACCAAAGAAAACTTCAAACATTCCATAATGCAGTTCAACTGAACAAGAGCACTGCTCAGTGTTTGAATTCCAACACCCTCAATTCCCAAACTACAAATTCGGATATTGATACTGCTTTTGGAAAAATACATTTGTCGAAGGGGGAACCATTCGGTGAAATATTGCCCATCCCTACATTGGTATGGGCCTGGTCACTGGTCACTATTCAAGCATCGGTCAAGTAAACACTAAATTTTAAAAAGAAAGTACACATTTAAAAAAAAATTGTTAGTCACACATATGCATTAAAGAAAACAAAGTAAAATAATTTCTTTATACAATGACAAAATTTCATCATTGGCTTCAGCATTTCTGAAAGATGATTTGCCCTACTGACAGAGTTACACTTTAATTTGTTTAGTCTGTGGAGTGTTTTTTTGAAGAAAAAAAAAAGTCTTCTAGTTTGTCAGNTTTTTTGAAGAAAAAAAAAAGTCTTCTAGTTTGTCAGATTATGTTCCAAGTACAGAAGCAGGTTTGCAGTTTAGTCTGCCATGTCACAAAGCAAGCAGGTTACGAGGAGGAGACACTGGTGCGGAGAATGACAGACCTGCACTGCGGCAGCCAGCTGCTCCTCCAGCTCAACCAACTTGCCACGGTCACGGCACCGCTGCTGCCTCAGGTCCTGTAGCTGGCTCTGCAGTGTTGACACCTGGTCCACATCTCCCGCCTGCAACAGTACATTCACCACCTGCTATACATCAGCACCCGGCAACAATATGTTCACAACCATCCTCCTCGCAGTAGCTTTCCGGCTACTACAGTATAATTAATTCAGTTGCGGGTTTTCCATTTACACCAGTCAGACCGGTATAAATAAGGTAAGCATAGGTCCCTCGAGGCATCCCAGCCCTTCTCTGCAAGTCTTTCAATACTCACTAATAAATAGCATGGTTTTCACCTATCCATCTCCTTTACATTTTCTATTAACACATGTAATAATTTTGAATTCTTTCCTGTTTAATGTTTTACAGTGTATGCCAGTTTTCCCCCCTTTCTCAGAGAAGTAGACATGGCCCCAATTATCACCATGGCTGCCCAATCCCTCTGCTGTGATGCATGCCTCCTTGCAAGAGTTTCTTTGCCCTGAAGGTATACGAGTCTTAAATCCCGACACGATACACACTTAGCTCCCTCCCGTCCCTACCTAGGATGCACACAACACTTAGATTTTTTTTTCCTAACCTACCATAATTCTTTTTGCCATTTTGTTTTTGCCTGCCTAACAGACTTACATGCTCACCTCACTGCCTAGTGTGCCTTATCTTCAAGACCCCTGCAAAACCAACCACTGTGCTTTGTGCACTAGCCCATCTCTTTCAAGACTACTTGTGTAAGGCTAGGGAGTCTTTACTGCCTTACTGGCACAACAGCATCGGATGCCTACAGCTTTGCTGTCTGGTATCGTCCTCACCCTGCCATTTCCACAAGTTGTCCAAGACCTTCATGGCACTAACCACACCAGGATCCACTACCTCAAGCTGGGAGTCTGGTTACCAGAAATAACATCACTTCTCTGGGTACCACTGAAACAGAGATAGCATGCTCACTTCACGACCTACTCGATGGGGACAGTTGCTAGTGATAACGCCGCTTCTCTGGGCTCTGTAGAGTAGGCATAGTGAGGCATTTCACCACCCGAGGGCGAAGTACATTCCCCCAAGCTGGAAACACATTCTAACCCAGCCGAACATCTGGCTACTAGCAATATTCTCTCGTCTTCACTGAGTCGGGGAGCGGATATCGCCATGGTCACCTTTGGCGCCGGCACCACAGAGGCTCCAGCTTTTTGCAAGGCCGGCCCAACCCTTAACACACAATTTAGACCACCTTGTCTACCTACCAGAGCTGGTCTCAGTGTGAGCTACTACCTCGCCACATGCCCCACCACAGGCAGGCTGAGAAGATGATCAGTGCCCGGGCTTTATTATTTGTGGGTCAGGGAGCAGACTGTCAAAAGATGTACATTCGCACGAGGCAGATGCTCAACAACGGTTCGGTAACACCGCCACTCCCACCTGGCAGACACAGTCACGAGCCAGTAACACCAACTCAGCAGAGACAGCATGCTGCCCAGTAAACTACCACATACAGAGGCCAGTAATCACCCTTGCCATCGACCCCGCCTAAGTGCCGCACAGAGTCCACCAGGACTGCTCCAGTCACTGCTGTTAAGCACCAGTTGGCATTTCCTGTGCATCTGCCAAGCCTGCAAACTCTGCAACTACCTTTGCCCTGATTGCTACTACTCGTCCCACTGTCCTCTGCACCTCTACTGGCTGGTGGACAAGTAATTGTTCACAGGGTTATTTAGCAGCTGGGGCTCTTCCCTGGTAACTGAGCTTACAGCTTCCTGACTGAGGGGGAGGGGAGTCTTGGCATTCCTACAGATCCAAGTTGCGCATTGATGGCAACTAGTCATACTCCTGCCACTGTCTTAGTTCAGCCGACTGCAGTCATTGGTTTAGTATACTTTTAAACACTACCAATAATTTTTATACAAGCATAAATTGTGTTCAGAGGTTTCAAAATGGTTAGCAAACTCTGGCATACTTCACGTACCCCTAAGTTTTGACATTTAGACAATGGTGAGAGTAACATTGTCTGGGAAATTCAGCATTGGGAAAGTGTGTTCAAACTTGGCACTGTTCTTCCAATAATAGTGTCGCTTTCCTGTATTGCATTATTACAATGCAGAAATACAAAAATTACAATTTGTTTCCTATTTATGCTTATTTTTGCCACACACTTATTCGCATTAATCAGATTTTCGGATTAGAGAGATTTGGATTAGTGGGACTCCACTGTATTCGTCCCTTATTGGCATCTTCCTACCATGAACACCTTGATCAAAGATATGTGGAGATCTGTCTCAGTGTATTATTGCCTCTTAAAATTTGATGCTTTGTGCTTATCTTTGAACAACACTTTTCTTGGAACAAATATAAATAAAGGCACAAAAATGAATAAGTAGAAGCACCGTTCTAAGTTGTATTTAAACACTTTAATAAAATTGTTGCAAATATTTAGTATTTTGAGGTGCCTGGGAACCATAGCACCAGCATTCACATTGTTCCTTTGAGATAAACTCAGGTTTATTATATTGATTTAAGTTTCCAGAAACACAACCCGATATGGCTGCACAGTGTATACTAAGGGTTTACATTTACATACCATACAAGATGCTACAATAGAAGACTAGGGCCTACTATTTGGGACAGTTAATGCAACAATTTTTTTCATACCTACCTATTAGCTCTGCTTTTAACTTTAAACATTGGGGAAGTAACTGGTCATAAAAAGGGGATTATTTCTTGATTTGGTGCAAAACCACTCCATATTATAAAAAATTTGCTACAAACTACATGCNTCATAAAAAGGGGATTATTTCTTGATTTGGTGCAAAACCACTCCATATTATAAAAAATTTGCTACAAACTACATGCTTCAAGACCAGCTGCCACCAACACATACATACTGGGACCTTCAACCTTGACGTGAACCAGGCGTTCACTGTTACCTTTGTGCCCACTGTAACTGCCGCAGTAGTGTCCTCCACTCCAGANGACGTGAACCAGGCGTTCACTGTTACCTTTGTGCCCACTGTAACTGCCGCAGTAGTGTCCTCCACTCCAGATGCAGCATACCAGCGCACATGTGTGCAAGAATGATAGTGCGTTCAGTGTATATCAAGTGTATTTGTCCATGTGTGATAGTGCACCGTGTCATTATTTATTCAGTTTATTTCGTCAGTGTATTTGTAAATAGTGTCAGTGTGTAATTAATAAATAATTTGTTTTGTCATCGGCGACAATTTGCCCAGCCACAGCCAGAGACATGTGACATTCTACATTTGGCAATGCTGTGGCTGGTGCAATGAAAACGTTTTAGAATAAGTATTATCATTTTTATTATGTATTTGTGTAATTGTAATTATGTTTTCTTGTGTTAATTTAGTTCATCTCATTTTCCATCCCATAATCATCTTTCAGTGTACATTATGTTTCAATATGTCACCGCATGGCGTTGGCGGCGGCTAGACGGCGGAAGCCGGCGCACATTTCCGGCAGTATTCGTCAACCCTTGGATGAGCACGGACGTAACGCTCGCCCACGCCGTAGAAGCCCTAGCAAGGACATCATCTGTCGCATAGTATCGAGTCGCATCCATCAAATCATAAATCATTTATCATCATATCTTTTATTATTTAACTTGCATAGTGTCGGCGGGAGAGCGACGTGATTATTTATTGGAAATCAAAAGTGCATTTCGAGACTCGCATTATAAGACCACGTGGTCGCTTGTACACGTGTCTTCTGTGTAGTTAAGTGTTCATAACGGGGTAATAAATACCTTAACCATCAGTACCACTGTTTTATTAATAATCGAGTACGGCGTGCGAGGTGGCCGACAACCTCGGCAGAGTGTATATGACGGAGTGTTTCCAGAGTCCCTAGGCTGTCAACCGACGACCCTACATCTCATCAGCTCACCGCAGAGCTTGGCGCCGGGCAATTACTTCACAACTCTGGGAACACCGCAGATCAAGTTGGCTTTATCGTCGTAGCCAGGCTTGGTCACGTCAACCTCTCACTGGTTTTTAATTTAATCCACCATAAATATTATTCATTATAGCATTAATTTCGAAACAAGCAGAAATTGCAGCTATTTTATGCAACTTTTGTTATACGTTTTACAAAAAGAGTTTCAGCACAGAAATGGGGAGAAAATGCCCCATGGAAGGTGTGTGTTAATGTCAGTAATATTCATGAGCATGCACCAGGCTTCAACATACCTGTACAGAGGGAAACCTGGCATTTATTAAAAGTTTTGGAAACACTGAAGTGATTTAACTTAGCCGGCAATATTTATCCTGCTGATCATAAACAATAATACTCTAGCTCAATAGATTAACAACAAACCCAATCACATTAAGTTTTAACTCTCAAATAAAATTTACAGCTAGTAGTGAATCACTGCAAAAATTTTAATTTTTTTTAATATTTTAATTGTTGAGATTTCTGTACAATTACCAATAATTTATTTTTCAAACCGAGGCTTGTCTACAGGCAGGAAAGGAAGGCTGCATGAGCATTTGTCAAATGTAATCCAAAAACATTACTAATTCAGACTGATTTTTATGAGCAAACTTCATTGGGTAGTTTAATTTTTCCAAAAGATTGTCAAGTCTACCATGATTTTTTTATGCCTTGATATTCTGTACACCCGCATTGTGGTAGAGGTGTATTCCGATCATACACTGACCAAGATTTTGGTGGTAATTTACCATTTGTCTGTTCCTAATTTAACCTGCTCCGATAGTGCAACAAATTTAAAAAGCTAACCTTTCAAAACTGGCAGTTGTTGCAATCTTCAAACCCTTTTAAAATCTTAAGCTCACTTCCACTCAATATTCATATTATGAAATATGTGAACACTTCTGAAATCATTTTGTTGTTCAAAACTACAAAAAATTTTAACAAGTAATATATTTCTGTCCGTAAATAACTGAATTACCATTAAGTTGGTAACCTTAATCATACAAAAATAAATACCTGAATGAGTCCAGAGATGGCTGAAGGAGACTTAACTTTCTTGTTGCAATGGGCTTTAAGCTATTTGGATACAGTGTTCACATTGAAAGCAATGATGGGGATGGAGAACCATCATCAATTTGGCCTTTGAAGACCACTGGGCCCAGTATGTGAAATGGGAAAGAATCTGTACTCTACTAATAGAGCGTTAACATCCTTCCTTACCACCCTTGGCTCAGACATCCCAGCAAGGGTACTTTGTTAGTATATGATTGTTCAGTCCATAACAGCAAACAAGCAGTCTCAATAGTTCCAATAGTAAAACTTTATGGCTAGAAGAAACTGGTCTATCACTAAAATCTTTTATCTTAAGTTTTTTAAATTTTTAGAGCCTAATTTGTAATAAGCTACTACATTGCTTAGTTTCAGAGAAAAATTGCAGATTTCTGTACTAAAACAGAATTTTCATTGGCCTGGTCAAATTTGAGAAATAACATCGCCTGTATGATACAGGTGACGGCAAGCAATGAAAATCATCTTTCAGACATGTAGAACACTCACTGAAACAAACTTTTCTTGTAAAAAAATTATTACCATCTTTAAATATGGCACATTGTTTACTACAACAATATTTGCAAAGTTATCACTCAGCCTTGTCAAGATTGTGAATTCCTGAACTCTTCAGTAAAACCCAGCCTACCAGGCTTCAGTGCCTCTTGCGCACCACAGCAGAGTGGAGGTGATGTGGGAGCGTACCTGCAACAGGTCGGCACAACGGTGCTGCACCGCCTGGTCCTGTGTGTCGCAGTGGCGTGACTGCAGCTCCTGGACAGTACCCTGCAGCTCTTCACAGCAAGCCTCCAGAGAGTCTATGGTCACACACAGGCTGCAACACACGTTACCTTCCCTTTTAACATGGGTATTTCCAACAAGCAAGTGAATTTTTCACATGCCGAAGTAAAATTCTACACAATTATTTTGGGTAAAACACTCAAGACTGCTACAAATTCATTTTAAGGCAACACAGGTAAAAAATATAACCCAATAGGAAAGAAATTCAAATCTCATAATGAAGCAAATACAAAGTCAGGTACACTGTTTGCAGTCTAAAGACTAAATTAAANGGAAAGAAATTCAAATCTCATAATGAAGCAAATACAAAGTCAGGTACACTGTTTGCAGTCTAAAGACTAAATTAACATTTTACGAGAAAGTGTGCGTTACTAATTGTTGGCGTTTCCTACAAATCGCAAACACACTAATCACTAATGGANAACATTTTACGAGAAAGTGTGCGTTACTAATTGTTGGCGTTTCCTACAAATCGCAAACACACTAATCACTAATGGATTAACAGACATTTGTAGGTTGCTATTGCAACTGCTTCCAAATAATTCTTCATTTCCACATATTTGCGATCCTGTCAGGGGCAGTGCAATAACTACTAGGACATGAACTCTTCCCAATAATTTATTTCTCTTTGCACTTGTTCACCCATTTTACTGTCAATTTTTCCAATCAAATCCTTCACACAACATGTTTTAACCCCACTACAGATTCTTTGAGAAGATGAAACTGACACGTCAGAAAAAAACTACTTTATCTCTCCAAGCATACCAATCTGTTCTTGATATATTTTCCCCATTAGTGAGTCTGCTCAAACATATTTTAAGTAAGGTACCCAACTATAAAATCACTCGCTGTACACTCTTTGAAAAAGTAAAGAGGACATTTATACAGTCAAAAGCAGTACTTGACAGCAAAATCTTCTGTAAAGTAAATTTTTCATTTAATAGGTCACAGTCAAAAGAATCATTTTTACCTGTATATGCTCTATTGTACTTGCAATAATACTATCAGAAGTATTTTCAAGAGCAGGGATGACATGAACGCCAACAGGTTCTTTTGCAACTTCCTGCAGGCGAGCAGCTGATTAACAACTACACTGGACACTTTCATCTTTGTTCTCGTATATAGATTTAGTAATCGCATATTTGCTCTGCATTAATTGNAACAACTACACTGGACACTTTCATCTTTGTTCTCGTATATAGATTTAGTAATCGCATATTTGCTCTGCATTAATTGTGAACAAACTTCGCTCACCGGAGTAGTTAGTTCAAGGTATGCACCAGTTTTTCAATTTTTTTTGTAATGCTGGCTATGTTCCTTTCCTTCTATTTCTCAATTTTTAAATATTTCCTTCTATTCAGTAGGTTTATAGACTCACTCATAATTTATAGATATAAAACTACTGTAAAACACAACCACTCACTATAGCAACACAACAAGAAAAGTGTTTACTTGTTTACTCAGCAGAATAAGGTTAAAAATTTAGCCCGCTCATATATTACATTTCTCCTCTGAATGAAATGAGATAACAATAGTTTCACAATCACAGTGTATGACTTTGAATCCTCCTCTGAAACTTTGAAGAAGTAGGTATATAATTTCCTCCGCTTCTGTTTCCATTACACACACCAGTGTACTCTCCTGCATTTCTCCGCCAACCCACTCACCTTTGGAATCTTTTAAACCACGTGCACCATTCTTCTGGATTTCTGCAATTGAAGCTGGCCAGCGGAGAAAGCAAGTACGCTGCTTCTGCCATAGTCTAATTTTCTTTTAGATCACTTTCACGATCCATATTCTTTCCTACCACTACTTCCCTACGGATCCCACTTCTAACACCATGTAATGAGTTTAACTCCTCCCATTTTTTTAACTACTATTTTATTGTCCATTTCACACATGCATAATCCCTACTACACGATCCTTCTACTGTTATTCTCAAATGCCTCCACTTGTCCCCATGTTACAAACCTTACGAACCTAACTTCCCTACATGCAATACAGTAACCACTACATTTTTAACACTATTGGCAGCTTAAATCACAACTTTTGCTAAATCTGCCATACGCAACTGCTTTAATAGTAGTAACATTTCATTAGCTTAGGCACCCACCGAGATAAAACAGTTAGTTATTGCGAGGAAAAAAGGCTGTATGGAAGTCTGCAAAAAGAGACAAATAACTCGCTACCCCGCATTAAGAGCAAACGCATACCAGCCACTTTGATTGCTACAAAAGTAACACTAAACTAGTGCTAAGAGATTTTGATGGTGCTTAAGAACACAAGTATTTAGGAAAATCAAAGCTTCCTTTCAGTTATGTTATTTTTTTGCCTAATCTGTATTCACTTTTGCTACCCTAACTTTTCAGAACTTCTGGCATCCTTTGATATTCACTGCAGAACATATGTTTTCGAAACACATACCTGATTTTTTCACTTTCACTAGAAATATTGTAGTTGCAAATACATTTTTTTAAATAAAATCAGAGAGAAAATGTTTGTTTATTCTAGCTACATTCTTAAAACAATGCAATTACAGAGTACACAACAAAATGTTATACTAAATATAATGTTTACTCGTGAAGCTGTCTTTCCCAGAAAATTTAATCATTACTCGCTGGGATAATAATCACTAAAGAGTATCTAATACAGATAAAAGTTAGGTGCCGACATCAAGGAAGCAAATTAATTGAAAATTAAAAATGTGGAGTGTAACAAGGCACTATACAACCTCAAGCATTCTTGATATAGGTAATTGGCAACTGTACCTAACAAATGCAGTAAATTGTTTTTAAATATTTTTGATACATTTATGTAAAAACTGCGTGCAAACCAAATGTAACCAATTTTGCTGGCAAAATTCCTACATGTCAACAAGATGTATTCATGAATAATTATCTTTTTCCACTTAGTATTAAGATATTGGTTACCGTGCATCAGACAAAAGCACTGCACAATGAGAGCTGCAGTACCTTTTCATGTGCTTCTTGTCAGATGCATTCTCCAGCACCAGCCTCTGATTAGCCCTCTCCAAGTCCTGGATGCTCACTTCCAGCTGCTCGTAGATCCGCAGCCTCGAGTCGTTCACTTCTCGCAGCGCCGCCGTCTGCTTCGTCAAATACTGCAACCAAAAGAATTTCAGAGCCTTCAGTCACTACCAAGCTGCTGGCAAGTTGATTGTTAATTTATGAAGAGGAGGTTAATCACTGACCAACTACTATCCGCATTTCACAACCACAATTCTTTTACGAAGCACTGAGTTGCTAATCATGATTCTGTGCAGTCGCACAATATGTAAAATTGTTTAAAGTGCCACTCAGCTTCTGAAACACCTTTAAATAAACACTGACCAGCAGACTCCTACCACTTAATTCACACATGTACTCTTAGACTTTCAAAGATTTCTGTACTTCTTTCCTGATTGTTTAATAATCTTTTTCACATTTCATTTTTGGTGTGATCTTTTGTCTAAATGACTATGGGTACCTACATAGAGATGGGGAACTAATGGGTTCGCCATCTTCACCAAGTGTTGCTTGGTACTTTAAATTACATTTTGACCACTGGCACTTCAAATAAATTTCATATTGCTCTTCTGCAATCAGTTGCATACATAGGTTATAAATGCCCTGGAGCTGTTTTGACCTATGCGTGCCTTACCTTCAACCACCGAGGACGAATTACCCTCTGTAATTAACCAGTGATGTTTCGATACTTCATTGTAAATTTACACCTCTTTGTTCAAATAAGCTTAAATTTCATTTATATCTGATCTGTGTAATGATTTTTTATGTATTGCTATTGTATTGTAATTTAAAATATCTTACAAAATACCCCAAAATAATAATGCTCGTTAGCAAAATTTAAATGATTAATAAGTTTTTCATAATTCGTAAATAATAAAGAGATTTGAAAAAAAAAGTTGGTAGCCACGTTTATATAAATTAAAGGATTTTTTGAAAACAAGACAACAACATTATGAACAAATATTTTGTCATCCATGTTATACAATTTAATTATGGATATTTAAAAATGTTTTGGTCTTCCACGACTTTTCACTTGCAAATTATGTGATTGCATTGACCAAGTTCAATTTTTGGGCATTAATGCTAAAATCATTATTGCAGCAGAAATATTTATTTACTAAGTTGCTTCTAACAATATAGTTTACAATATTTTACATTACTGAAAAATTTATCTTTTCGCACAATCTTTTCTTGAAATATTTTTCTAGAAAATAACATTTGAACAAAAAATAATGAATTACTTAATTTTACCTAAAATGGATTTAGTTACTGTTCATTATACAAATTACACAATATACAATACTGTTCAATCTATTCTCCATCTCTAATTTTTATATATATTTATCTATAAATGTACCTAAAACTAAATCACAAACAAAAGTAAACTAAAACAATGATTACACTTGGAAGTCAGAATTGCAATAACAAAACAAATTTTAAAAAATGAATGCGGCTTTCATTTTGAATGCTAGTTTAAAACTGCAAAACGTATACAATAGTGGAGCAAGGGGAGAGAAAACCCTTCCCAGAAGTGCAACGCAGAGAATGCCGTACAGGTCACTCCTAGTTTACTCCAATCACCAACAGTTGGAAACACCAAGAAAACTACACACAAATTAGAATGACTGAATGAGAACTTAACTTAAGAAAATATTATGTAATATTAAATGGACTTTTAAGTGAACTCTCTGATTTTACAGCACTTCATATTTCACATCTGCTCATTGTAGTGTATTACACTTGTCACACACAAACAACTGTGTTTACTTCTCTTCCATGTAACTCATTCTACAATGTGTAACTACATAAAAATTACACTGCTGTAATGTTTTACTGGTTCTACAAGCTTGCCATACTTTTTACCACCACTGCCAACCTCTCCATCGTGTATTTTATTATGTTCATCTCTGATACTCTTAAAAAAAAAACTGTGCCCCTCTTAAGTCTAGCATCTGGAGCAACTGCTCCACTATAGTTATGGCACTGTCTACAATTATTTCTGTATTCACATAACTTTACAACATAAATAAAAACAGTTTACTTAAAGGGTTATCACATTAATACTACTGGTCCTCCACCCCCTCTGGGTCACTGCAGATTAGCTCCCCATGCAAGTATGGCATACTTAGCTGTTCTTTCCAACACTCAAGTCACTTCAGTGATGCTATTTTTGTAATAGTCCACTAAAACATTCCACCACAGCATTCATGTTCGATTTCCAGTGGGTTCACAACCAGATTTTCATATGCTAGATAAGTGGCATTAATTGTAGGTGGCCTACATGTTTACTATATATACTCTAATTTCCTCTTGTCTTGCATTTCATTGCTGCTCCATCTTAGGGTTTCATGCCATGTCACTCTTCAATGACCACTGGGTCAANCACAAATTAGAATGACTGAATGAGAACTTAACTTAAGAAAATATTATGTAATATTAAATGGACTTTTAAGTGAACTCTGATTTTACAGCACTTCATATTTCACATCTGCTCATTGTAGTGTATTACACTTGTCACACACAAACAACTGTGTTTACTTCTCTTCCATGTAACTCATTCTACAATGTGTAACTACATAAAAATTACACTGCTGTAATGTGTCACTGGTTCTACGAGCTTGCCATACTTTTTACCACCACTGCCAACCTCTCCATCATGTATTTTATTATGTTCATCTCTGATACTCTTAAAAAAAAAACTGTGCCCCTCTTAAGTCTAGCATCTGGAACAACTGCTCCACTATAGTTCTGGCACTGTCTACAATTATTTCTGTATTCACATAACTTTACAACATAAATAAAAACAGTTTACTTAAAGGGTTATCACATTAATACTACTGGTCCTCCACCCCCTCTGGGTCACTGCAGATTAGCTCCCCATGCAAGTATGGCATACTTAGCTGTTCTTTCCAACACTCAAGTCACTTCAGTGATGCTATTTTTGTAATAGTCCACTAAAACATTCCACCACAGCATTCATGTTCGNGTCACTTCAGTGATGCCATTTTTGTAATAGTCCGCTCAAACATTCCACCACCGCATTCATGTTCAATTTCCAGTGGGTTCACAACCAGATTTTCATTTGCTAGATAAGTGGCATTAATTGTAGGTGGCCTACATGTTTACTATATATACTTTAATTACCTCTTGTCTTGCATTTCATTGCTGCTCCATCTTAGGGTTTCATGCCATGTCACTCTTCAATGACCACTGGGTCAACTACAGGCCCCATCTTGAAATCCTGTCCCTCAGTGGTTGATACTATACCACACTATTCACCCTTCACACATTGTACCTATACATTTAGTGCTCTATGTTAAAATATGGAAAGTGAGAGTAACAAAGGTCACAGTTTCTNGAGGTCAGAGTTCCTCCGCAAACTCCAAAGAACCCGTACTCTGCACATAGTTTTACTGTCATATACCTCCCCCCTTAGGGTATTTAAGACTATGTTAGCAACAGATTAATAGTGTAGCTCAGATTTGGAGACCAGTAAAAGTGCTGTATCATATGATACTATCAAGCATTGATACAAATTTGGAAAATATCAAGGAGATTTTTTGGCAGATGACTAAAGAACACCTTGCAAAAAATAAAGAAAACTACAAAAATTATAATTTTTATACAATTTTATAATAAAACTTTTAAAGTTTACAAAAATAACTATATACATTTTTACCAACATTAGTGCAGGTCACATTTTTCACAATGAAATTACTTTGAAGTTCTGAAAATTATGCTTTACAATAAATTTTTAATAATAAAATATAAAAATTATATATTCCTGAAAATGAATTATGTTTTTCATTGTTCTTGTATTGTGAGTGTCATTTTTTGTAACTTTTTCTTTTTTTCAAGTTAAAGTTTGTTCCAGAACTAACATTTTGTATCCACTATTTTGAGAAAAATTAAAGTAACTAATTTGCAAAAAAAAATTACGCAAGTTCAGGGAAATATTCATAAAAATGTAAACATTTCTTATCGGAAAAAAAAAAAACTAAAGAGTTGGGCATTTGGGTACCCGTGGCTTTATAAACCACTAGCGAACCGGCCTGGCTTCGCCCTAGTACAATTGAGTTTTAGTGATGCACCAATTAATAAATTGGGAAGAGAATTCATTTATTTGAAAATAGAATTATAAAATTATACTATGTTGGCATAGGTTTTTAACTGATTACGGCAACCCAAAACGTAGGAAATATTTTTTACCCGATAGCCAAGAAGTAGGGTAATGTTTTTGGAGTGTATCTGTGCAACTATCGCGTAGTTACAACATTTCAGCTTTCTAGCATCAATGTACGAAAATCAAAATGCGAGTTTAATCAATTTGTAGCTTCAGAAATAAGTGTAGGGCCTACCTAGGTAGGGGAACTCGGGGCGGAACGGGATAGCGAGGCAGAACGGGATATGGCACTTTCTTCGACTGAAGAGTGCTAGAGACTAGCGGAGAGACATTGAACTAAGCCTACAGACGGTAGAGAAGACTCGGCAGCCATTTTGACCAGTTCTGACACAGTCTTCTGAGTTAACCGAGTGTTTGTGGTTTTCTGACGCGTGTTTTGTAACTTTTCGCTGATTTCAATATAAGGTAAGCTTCTAACCGTTAATTCAACACTAATGTGTGTTATTTATCATTATAGTGCATGTCATTAGCTATAATATACGCGCTTAGTAAGTATAAATACGTCAGGTTTTCAGTTCAGCAAACACTCCTAACTTAAAAAGTGCTATGGGGGCGGAACGGGATAGTATCCCGTTCTGCCCCTTCATATTTTGACGTGAATAGGTTTGTAAAAATGTTTGTTTGTTATTCCAGATGGTCCGAACGTACAATAGGAAGACTGAAAGGCAAAAATGGGATGTCCAAGCGATGGAATCCGCTATGGCAGCCGTATTGTCANAAGGCAAAAATGGGATGTCCAAGCGATGGAATCCGCTATGGCAGCCGTATTGTCATCTGAAATGGGGTTTTTAAAGGCTGCTAACCAATATAATGTGCCAAAGTCAACTATTGAAAGATATGTAAAAAAGGTTAGGGACAATCCTGACTATAAAGTTGATAAATCTAATGGAAAATATAAAAATGTGTTTACCCCAGAACAAGAAGATGAACTGGTATAATATCTGAAGACAATGGAAAGTAGGCTTTTTGGTCTAACTATGAAAGTTCTTAGGTCATTAGCCTATGAGTTGGCAGACAAAAATGGGTTAGAGCACAGATTTAACAAAGAAACTTGTCTAGCTGGGCAGGATTGGATTGTAGGTTTTCTTGATAGGCACCCAAGCTTGTCTATTCGTACTCCAGAAAATACAAGTGGCGCGCGAGCTATGGGATTTAATAAGGTCGCAGTTTCGAAGTTTAACTCTCTTCTTAACGAAGTTATTGATAAGTGCAAGCTAACTGCTGACAAAATTTTCAACTGCGATGAAACCGGCGTGTCGGTTAATCCAAAAAGTCAGTCTAAAATAATAGCTCTGAAGGGAAAAAGGCAAGTAGGGGCTGTAACATCTGCTGAACGCGGAGAAACAGTGACAGCGGAGGTTTGCATGTCGGCATCTGGGTTATACATGCCGCCAATGCTTATTTTCCCAAGAATGAAGAAAAAACAAGAGTTTGACCTTGGCTTACCCCCAGGAGGCTGGTGTGAAGTTCACCCTTCGGGTTGGATGACTACTGAATTATTTCTAGTCTGGTTTGCAAAGTTTATTGAGTTTTCAAAAGCCACAAAAGAATCGCCTGTTCTCATTGTGGATGGACATTCGACCCATACCAAAAATCTGAAGCTGCTCTAAATGGCTACAGAAAATGGTGTGGTTCTTCTTTGTTTACCGCCTCACGCTTCTCATAAGTTGCAACCTTTAGATGTAACGTTTTTCAAGCCCCTTAGTCTTTACTACGGTGAAGAAGTCAGAAGATGGCTTAGAAGCCATCCAGAAAAAGTTGTTACACTTTTTCAAATATCAAAAATCTTTGGTGCATCATTTTTACGTGCTGCTACAACGTCAACCGCTATAAACGGCTTTAGGAAAACGGGGATATGGCCACCGGATCTAAACGTTTTTTCAGACGCAGACTACCTGCCTTCTGCGACAACTGACATTCAATTGGAAAACAATGAATGTTCTGCTGAAAAGTCTACTGACGATCACGATTACGATTTGACAACAGACTCTCCCGTGTCCACAGAGCCACCGAACAAGAAGACAAAAAACCAAGGAAACTTCAGTAATGAACCACAACCTGGATGTTCGTGGCAACAAGATTCTNACCGCTATAAACGGCTTTAGGAAAACGGGGATATGGCCACCGGATCTAAACGTTTTTTCAGACGCAGACTACCTGCCTTCTGCGACAACTGACATTCAATTGGAAAACAATGAATGTTCTGCTGAAAAGTCTACTGACGATCACGATTACGATTTGACAACAGACTCTCCCGTGTCCACAGAGCCACCGAAAAAGAAGACAAAAAACCAAGGAAACTTTAGTAATGAACCACAACCTGGATTTTCGTGGCAACAAGATTCTCCGAGAATGTGCAAATTCTCAAGAAAAATCAGCTTTTCAGACATCACCTGAATCTTTGATACAGATTCCATTAATCAAGCAAAATACAAAGCGGACTTCAAGGAAAAAAGGAAAAACCATCATATTAACAGATTCTCCTTACAAAAATGAGCTGCAGGGTGGTATTGCCAAACAAAATGAAGAAGAAAAAGTGAAAGAGCGCAAAAACAGAGAAAAGGGACCAAAAACTGCCACTAAAGAGAAGTTAATTAAAAAAATCTCTAAGAAATCAAAGGGCTCAAAAAAATCAAAGAAGATGAAGGTGGAGGATAGTGAATCAGAAGTAGAAGATGAAGAGCGTCTTTACTGTGGGGAATGTTACTCAGTTTCTAATGAAGGATGGGTTGCCTGCCAGAAATGCTACAAGTGGGCTCACAACTCATGTGCTGGCATAGACAGCGAAGATGATAAAGAAATTTTAATTTGTAAACATTGCGAGGACGACAAGTAGTGTAGTTTTTGATGGATATACAAAATAGATCGATTTTCTGTCTATTTCCAAAAAAAAAACAAAAAAATATATGACTTTTTTTATCATAAAAAATTATTAATTTTTAACCCTAATAATTTTTTTTATGACTTGTGTTTTTAATATTAGTTGCCAACTAATAAATATCGATTTGTAGGTTTAAGGCAGTAATTCCCACTGTTTTTATAATTTTTTAGTAATAGAATTTATTTTTAAAAACCTATCCCATTCTGCCCCATATGTGGGGCAGAACGGGAAATTTGCAGACTTTTTTTGGAAAAAAAAAAAAAAATTAATAAATAAAATAAAAGATGTTTAGTTATAAGTACTTATCATGGTACATGTGATTCTTAACAATATAAAGTTATGTTTTATATATTTATAATGTGTTTTGTGTAATTACCCAATTTAAAAAAAATTGTTAAACATTAAGTATTCCGTTTCGCCCCGAGTTCCCCTACTACTTTCTGTGCTTGGCTGAGGGATCTTAATCGATCACCAAAGTTAAGCAACGTTCCCAGTGGCACACATTTGGATGGGTGACCCTTTAGTCGCATAACATTTGAGCGCTTCCGGGCTTCGGAGGGCACGTTAAATATTATGTCCCGGTTGTTATCGATTGATAGCAGTCGTTAAGCCATTGCAGAGGTCCTTTGGCAGCCTGATAAACTGACACCAGAGGAAAATAATATTTCGTTCACGTTCCCAGTCATTGAAGAATTAAGTTATTCCGCAGGACCCATGCAATTTACCGGGATAAAAAGTATCCTGTGTCCTATTCCAGGACCTAAAGTACCTGCATACCAAATTTCATCCAAATCGGTTCCAGCCGTTATGGAGCTGAGTGGTGACACACACACACACGCGCACACACGCATTTATAATATTAGTAGGATAGGATGTAAAAAATTATGCTGGCTTCCAAAGAAAGGTTGTCGCGCTCGCATGCTACTTTCGCCACGAGTAAGAGACCGCTAGACAACCTCACTGGCCGGTCTCATATGGGTGTCCCTGGAACCTCCAGTTATTCTTACCTTTTCATTTTTGATAATTGTGTGTGGTCCTGGCAGTTTCTTCAAGCACAAGACTTTCTTCCACGTAGTGGCTTTCCAGAACTTTACTACTGTGCATGTTGATCACTACTGTGGCCAACTGGTGTGCGGCGCTTACGCTGTTATTCATTTCCTCATCACGGCTACAGGGAGACTTAATGCCCAGAAACCTCTTACCCATGTTATATCCAACCGCGATAGCCAAAAAAAAGCTAGTCATCGTCTCCGGGTTCACCGACAATCACTGCAGTTTCTACAAGCGTTCTCAGAAACCTGTTAATATGAAGAGGTTTCTGCCCTAAAGTTCTCAGTGTACCCCCACTTCCAACCAAGTGGGCGACATATCTTCTTAAAAGCAAGAGATCTCATATTATACTCCTTACACGCATCTCGCAATGGCTGCTATATTACTTGCGATTTACATTGTTTTCAACAATCTAGTTCGATTTTTTATTAGACTGTATCGGCAATCCCCGTGTGTGGCATTTACGAGAGCAGCTCTGTAAAAAACAGCTTCCAAACACAGAACCCCTGCAGACAAATTGCACTCGTGAACACTAGGCCTAACATTGTTTAAAGTCCATGTCCGGTTAAGTTTTTAAATTTCAACTAAGACAGTACTTTTGTTGCGCAATACCTGCGCATTAACACACGAAGACGTGAAAAAAGCTGAGTAAATAACACTTCAACCCAACAAAGGGTGACATTCTTCACCTTGGGATGTGCCAAGTCATGCTATTTACACGGAGACTAAAACCTGTCGTTGCCATGCATGCTGCCAACTCTTGCAATAATACCTTAGCACCTTGGAGAGAGTTGCCGGCTGTTGAAGTTTTAAATGCTACTTTTCATTCTCTACGCCGAAGATACCAGTTCTCAGACTAACCTGTAATACGAGCGCAGCGACGATAATTAACCACAGCCCACTTGTAGGTCCGTCTACTTTTACCAGTACCACATGGACAGTCATTTCATGATGCATCCCATGTGAAAATTAATGTGTAATTTACTGCTTCCATCGCAGCACTGCTAGTAGCTGGTGTGATGCCCCAGACAATTGCGCTAGATTTATGGGACTACTGCGACCAAACGGTTGGCTCCAGTAAATAAAATTATCTGTATATTTTCTTCTCAGTTTTCACTTCTCTACGCAACCCCCGTGTTAAAACCAGTTATTTTTTCTACACATTGCATATTCCGAGGTCAAAACCTCCACTCCCATTTAAAGTGTCCCAGAAGATTCTGGAAAACCTTAGTAGGCTCATGCCAACCAAATTCATAACTACTGGTGACGTTGCCGAAGTGCTCGCGCAGAAACACGTGGAAAGTCCGGTAGGGACACAAGCAGAGGGCGCTCGTGCGTAGTCTGGTACAAAATAAGCACCTCTGACCAGGTCAGTGCACAGTCCTGCCAAACCGTATAAGGTAGGATGCCTCTTCTGTTCAGCATCATACGGTCACCAATTTTTGCTCACAGAGATAGGATATGTCTGGAACCAAAGCGACGAGTTGCAGTCATAAATTTCAAACTATCCTACTTAAATCACATAACATGTGGTAGTTTAGTATGTGAAAATAGTTAGGAAACTCATTTCTTCCAGATACTAATAGCTGAGAGAAGCAGCTCGTGTTTTAGATCAAATAAACTTCGCCCACGATTTCAAAATGCTGAACCATAACTAATCTACAAACTCATTCTCTCTCCAACAACTACTTACATCGATGATATTTATCTAATACCAGCCCATGTAGATTGGAGAGATTTGGAGGGCGTTTGACATCTATATCTGAAGAGCCGATGAGGGTGAAGCGAGGAGAGTATGAAGCAGCGCCGGAATGATAGACCGGGGGAAATGAGAAATCACCGAGAAAACCCACCGATCAGCAGCATCGTCCGGCACTAATCCCACTTGCGAAAATGTGGGAGCGGCCCCGCCGGGAACCGAACCCGGTTCGCCAAGGTGGAGAGGCGAGCAGTCTAACCACTACACCATGTTGGCCCCCGAACTCGTTCCAGACTTCGTCAAGCTTCATTTCGCACTAGAGACTGGAGAAAAACAGTATGCAAAACTTATCGATGAACCAGGGAGGGAATTCGTTTAAGTCACGCGTAAATATACTATCACGGTCAATAAGTTCATGGACTGGTTGACGCCCCGATTGCAGGCAGATACGCACCACGGCGACGTTGAATAAGATCGTGGTGCTGGTACCCC
>NQII01011698.1:11856-27260 GCA_002778355.1 Clitarchus hookeri
AATATCGTGTAGGACCCCCCGAGCACGCAGAAGTGCCGCAAGACGACGTGGCATGGACTCGACTAATGTCTGAAGGTATGCAGGAGGCAATTCACAACATGAATCCTGCAAGGCAGTCCACAAATCCATTCTGCGCCAATTTGGAAAGGGTTGCACGTCTGCCACGTTTAATGATTCTCGTCAGTCGTCGTTTGTCCCGTTCGTTCACGATCTTTTTCCTGCCGCAGCGATGTCGAAGATGTGATGTTTTACCGGATTCCCGATATTCACGTTACACTCGTGAAACGGTCGTACGCGAACATCCAAATGTTATCGCTATCTCGGAGATGCCATGTCCCATTCTCTCGTGCGCCGACTATAACACCACGTTCAAACTCACTTNATGTCGAAGATGTGATGTTTTACCGGATTCCCGATATTCACGTTACACTCGTGAAACGGTCGTACGCGAACATCCGAATGTTATCGCTATCTCGGAGATGCCATGTCCCATTCTCTCGTGCGCCGACTATAACACCACGTTCAAACTCACTTAAATTTTGATAACCTGCCATTGTAGCAGCAGTAACCGATGCAGCTGCCGACCGCATCACCTTACTCTGATTGGTTCCATACCTCTGTTATTTGCATACGCAAGTCTATACCAGTTTTTTTTGGCTCTTCAGTGTATTTCGTGTAAATGTGTGGTAGGTGAGTCTTTCGAGTTACCGATTGTTAATTATTCGATTCTTGTTCAAATCCCACTGCAGCACTAATTATTGAAATTCTTTTTCATTTCTATGTAATAAAATATTTTTCTTACCCCTGTTTTTAAACCT
Source organism: Clitarchus hookeri (assembly GCA_002778355.1). Taxonomy (NCBI): domain Eukaryota; kingdom Metazoa; phylum Arthropoda; class Insecta; order Phasmatodea; family Phasmatidae; genus Clitarchus; species Clitarchus hookeri. Next base: position 12,675 of record NQII01011698.1, read on the forward strand.
GAAATAAAAAGAAATCGTACACACTCTCACATGACCAGAAAAGNTAAAATATTTTTCTTACCCCTGTTTTTAAACCTGAAATAAAAAGAAATCGTACACACTCTCACATGACCAGAAAATAAGAGGTACATGCATCATGGCATATAAATTCCGGTTTTACAACATTATTTCTTGTAAAAGCGTGGTAGGTGAGTGGAAAATGTGTTGATCTGCCAATTTTTTTTTTTNTAAAATATTTTTCTTACCCCTGTTTTTAAACCTGAAATAAAAAGAAATCGTACACACTCTCACATGACCAGAAAAGTAGAGGTACATGCATCATGGCATATAAATTCCGGTTTTACAACATTATTTTTTGTAAAAGCGTGGTAGGTGAGTGGAAAATGTGTTGATCTGCCAAAAAAAAAAAAGAAAGTCTCAACTTTAAGGCTCACCGGACAAATTTTTTTTATAGTCGTTTTTATACACAGTGGATCTACGTAACAAAAGCAAAACTTTTATTGTTACCTCTTTTTATAAAGAGCAGATTTAAAAAAAACACTTGCAAGTTTGTGGACACGTTTCGTGAATTCACGGAGATTTATGTAAAATTTACGGATAGAACNTTAAAAAAAACACTTGCAAGTTTGTGGACACGTTTCGTGAATTCACGGAGATTTATGTAAAATTTACGGATAGAATGTTATTTAAAAAAAAATTAAGAGAACGTAATTTAACGCAGATGTCTGAATAATTTGTAACCGGTATTTTCCGTATCTTTACGGGCAATTTTTCTAACAGTGTGTGCAACACTTAGTGGATGAAATCAATGCAAGTAGGATTATTTTCAATCAGAGTCAGTTACATGACCTTTACCACACGGCGGCAAAAGACTTTCTTGTTGACTGGCGCAGTCAGTTTGAGCTGATCCTAACGTAAAGCACAGTATAAGCACTGTAAGCTATAAGGATGGTATTCAAAATATATTTTTACTGTACGAGAGAATCGGCGCAGCTTAAATTGTTCATTATGAACTCCTTCACCTTGCAATATAAGCTATTTCCTGAAGTACGACTGATCGACTATTTTGAAGCTTGTCTGCACAGTTATCGTTCTCAGCATAACATTTCGATGCACATAAATTACTTTGAATTAGAAAAATCACCACGGCTAAGACTAGCTTTACTAATAAAAGCTGATATCAGGGTGAAAACTACAGCATTCAAACACTCCTAAGGATGCTGAAGAATATAATACCTACACTATACGATAAGTTTTTCCTTTGTGACTAAAGCGTTTTCGGTGTTATCAGACACATATTTCGTTTCTTGAGAACATTTTTATCTTTTCACATATATTACGTTAAACCAGTGGCTCAGCAGCAGAGTGGCAATTTTTGAAGTTTTTTTAAGGTCCCGCCGACAAACTGAAATAATGATGGAAACTGACAACGATTCCTTATTATTTGAGACCTGAGCTAAGGCCCACGGCCACTGTTCATTAATCGCTTAGTTTTTTAAAACCATACATGTTCTACATTAGAAAAGTAAAATAATACTCTTAAATCTTGTTGCTAGAATACGAATTTCATTTGTAAATCACTACAGCTTGTTTAAAATAGGCAAAGACAATGTTTCATTTTGTTATCAAATTTATTAACTAAGTAAAAACTAAATTCTGAGCATTTTTCTTTCGCCAGATAAAAAACTGAAGTACTGAACAGGAATAAAGATTGGACCAACAAAATCTATTTCGTGTTGAGTCCTACTAAGTGTTTTGTGTAGTATCAGCTGAGTTTCCTAGAGTGGCCCGGTTGCTGAATGTAAAATAAATCTATTACCCAGATTTCGTTTAATTTTAAGATATTTGTTTTCTTGATCCTTTAACATTACTTAATGTATGGCACTAGTGTATTAAAATATGCTGGATCAAAAATTACTGTTTAGGTATTATTCTATCGGAATTCTCGAATGGTCTGTAACTTATATTATTCTTTTGCATTAGCAATCAATGAAATGCTTAATTTTACAGCTAAGAACATATTGCGTACACAGAAACCTTGTTAACAACTCGTCCTCCGCGTGAATTAAAATCACGAATCCTTAATAATGACACGAGTTCTTTGATACCACGCCTGTGATATTGGGATGTGTTCTGTGTTTTAATTCAGTCTTGTTCTGATAAAAAAAAGAATTTCACACGGAAAACAACCATATCATTTATGTTATGACAGCTCGCTGTTGTGACGTACGGCGGTGAAACCACTCTGTGGTAACGACATTTATTTCAAGGATCTGCGCATGCTAATAACTGTCGCCAACTAACGGCAGTGTAGGCCCACAAGGCTGGCCGATGAGGTCTCTCAAGTAACCTCCGAGAAGTGTGGGGAAAAACCATGAAGTTACGGTATATCTAATAAGCCTACTTTCCTCTACGTGGATACAAATAACTTTAGATTAAGTTCTTAAAAGTTTCGATCGTGGGTGTGTCTTGGCGTCTCGTTGATAGCGATATCATTAAAGGTGTAACCAGGAACAAATGACATACTAAGACAATTAAAAATACACACGTGCCTTAGCTGAGGCTCTTGCGCCGAACACCTCGCACCGTAAACTGGCTTGCAGGCAACTGCATTACGGAGAAAGGATTCGGAGCATCAACTTCGGTTGTNTTTAGATTAAGTTCTTAAAAGTTTCGATCGTGGGTGTGTCTTGGCGTCTCGTTGATAGCGATATCATTAAAGGTGCAACCAGGAACAAATGAAATTCTAAGACAATTAAAAATACACACGCGCCTTAACTGAGGCTCTTGCGCAGAACACCTCGCACCGTAAACTGGCTTGCAGGCAACTGCATTACGGAGAAAGGATTCGGAGCATCAACTTCGGTTGTTATCAGTTTAAAGTGTTGGTATACTGGTTTATTAACCTCGAATATTTACAGTGGTATAATTTCGAAAAGAAGAGCACGATTCATTTAAATAATTTAAGTTCACATGGCCTAGCGTGACTGGTTCCTGAGTTATGGGTAAATATTACATTTCATCATGTGGCACTATCTTGCAAAATGACAGACATTATAAACTATGTATTGACACATTTTATGCTTGTAGTAGATTCTTTCAACATAACAAGTTACATCGAAATTCGTCAAACAGTATGGTAAATACTGCAAATGAGCATTATATATATATGGCCACCATTAAAAAAAGTGAATTATCCATTTAAATTGAATATGTTAAAATGGCTTACAATTTTATTTCATAAATACCAAATTTGGCAGGAATCGGTTATGTAGTTACCAAGATATAAAGTAAAAGCTCAATTTTTTCATATTGCACTACCTTCCAAAATGGCCAACCAATACCCAATAACACCTCTTTCAAAATTCAATGCTTACATCATGCACTGTCAATACACCAAATTTGGGTTGAACAGGTTGAATGGTTCCCGAGGTATAACATAGGACCTTAAATATTTAAATTTCCGCCATTTTGAAAATACGCACCTGGCGAGATTAAAAACTATAAATGTCAGACGTCCTTACTAAATACCATATGTGGACCGAGTTTGGTGAAATTCGGTCAACGCGTTTAAAAGTTATTATGGGGGAAGCCTACATTCCACGCAGAAGTGATTGCATAAGCCTATCTTTCCTTTCGAAAAGTAGGCTATAAATTATAACTAACTATTAAAACCGGCCATTGAGCTTACCATTATACGCTGTTCACGGTTAGCGTAGCACTTTGAAAGACCTTCCTAAACCTTCCAGGTATATAATTTTAAGTGCTGCAAAGAACTATTTTTCTTTTTCATAGCAGTACTTGTATTATCCTAACGCTCTGTCATAGATCGCGACCAATGCGGTTGATGTTACTGGCAACAGCTGTGCACCTTACTACGGAATGCAGTCTCAACAACGAATTACATCTGTCTCACGTGAGGGTATTCCCTTAACTTATTGGACGCTTTATTCTGCACTGTTCCGGGTTCGATCCCCGGCGGGTTCACTCCCGTATTTTCGCATGTGGGTATCGTGCTGGACGATGCCGCTTGCCAGAGGGTTTTCTCGGGGTACTCCCGTTTCCCCCGCCCCTGCATTCCAGCGCCGCTCCATTCCAGGGTGTCATTTCTGTCATGCCCGGGGATGACGGTCACCTACGGGTCCCAGCTGGAAAGACCGTCGCTCGGAGGGTGTTGCCTTGCCCTGGGTGCACTCCCCACACGCCATTTATTTATTTTTTCTGCACTGTAAAATATTTCCGTATGCAGACATACTTTTTGGGATAAATAAACGGAAACGCAGTCCGTAATGATTAAAGGAGCTGAGCTACGCAATTTAAAAATACGGAAAGTCTCAATGTTTCCTATACCTTCGGATTTCGGAAATGATCAATGCCGAGTATACACGAAACTTTCTTCGCTACTGTAACAGTTATGTATCCACAACACTTAGGCCTATTCCTTCAAACATTAAAAAGTAGCATCAGCCGCCCGTAAAAGTTAGCAACACTTTAAATACCCACACTTTAATAGAAACTAAAAATTTTCTTATGTGACTATAATATAAATACAAAAATTCCATCACAATTTATTATAAGGAGCTCGTAGGTAAGTGGTTACAGTTATAGGCTCTCAAAGTTTTGACTTGGTTAAAATTTTGTTCATGTGTAAAGTAATTTAAGTTTTTAAATGAGTAGAACACCTACATAAAAAGTGTTAAGTTATTTTAGTTTTATTTTTTTTTAAACTGGATATAAAGAAAACTAACTAGAAAATTTACGTAGAGGTTCAATAATCCACGGAAAGTTGTGTGAGATTTACGGAAAGTCCATGTTTGAAAACCAACGTGTCCGTAAGTTTACGGGGAATTTACTGAGAGTACTGGATGGCTTTTTACCAGCACTTTTTCCTTAAAATAAAATTATTTTTTTTAACAGTGTGCTGTAAGCTGTGTAGATCTTGAAAGCGACTTCCTGTGCAGCGCCTCATACAAAGAACACTGTGAGTGAAGATGTTAAGATATGCTATTATTCTTATTTAGTATCCTTCCGCCATTTGAAAAACATCGTCATCGCTTTATCCATGCTCCATCTGAGTTGCAACGCGAAATTTTTACGGAATTAAATGAGCTTTTAATATACAATTTCGTATTCTAATGTGCATAAAGAAAAATACAGGAACTTGATGTCCCATAAATTCCAACACCGCATTAGCAAGACTTACTCAATTCGTTGCCAACTACAGGAACCCGGCATGTCGGCATGTAGGGTAGCCTATTTTTGTTTTCAAAGATTGGTACTTTGCAGGTGTTCCCATCACCGTGAACACAGCATGTATGGTAGCCTTTTTTTTTCTCCTTCAAAGATTGGTACTTTGTAAGTGTTCCCATCACCGTGAACACAGCATGTATGGTAGCCTTTTTTTTTCTTCTTCAAAGATTGGTACTTTGTAAGTGTTCCCATCACCGTGAACGCAGTCTATTGAAACAGTATTTTAAGCAGTTTTCTTCAGAGCGTGAGCGATTTCTCGTATCCCGCGTGCCACATCTCAGCAATCATTAATGCTGCAGAAAACCTCCAACACACAAAATATCAAACATCTCCGCGGTGTACTGTAAACATAAATTACCAAAGCTACGGTCTTCTTTGATTGTAAACGTCGATTTGCTTTGACATACATAAAAATAACTGACGGCCTCACATAAGTTTTCTATTTTTTACGTTTATATTCTAAGGAAGTCGTCTCACTCAATTCATACATATAAAAAAAAAACCTTTTCTTTGTCTATGTACACTTAATTTAAACAATTTATTTTAATTGAATTTTATTTTATACCATTACTTCTTAGATACCAAACATGTATTTAAAAATATTAGTTTGCAGATCTAACGCTAGTAGTATAGATGAACACGGTTTATTTGTAATTTAAATAATTTCTTTTAACCCAATTTAACGTCTTGGAAACTGACGGACACGAATATTGAGGGGAAAGAGAGAGAGAGAGAGAGAGAGAGAGAGAGAGAGAGAGAGAGAGAGAGAATCACTATTAGATTATGGTGATACGTAGTGTATGATGTACAATTAAACCCGCAACACTTTAGCAAGGAAACAATTGATCATCTAATCAAAACATTGTTGAAGACCTCGAATTTTAAGTAGTAATCGAGTATAAAATATTTGACCACGTTATTCACTGAAAAGTATAAACAGCAGTTTTAATCATTGTATTTAACGACGAACCTTTTTTTATCACTGGAAATTTCAATTTTGCATGAAACTTTCTTCAAGATGCACGGGCAATTAATACTCACTTATTTCAAGCAATTTTATTTAACGGACGGACAGAAAAGAATTCACGTTAATTTATTACATGATTTTGATAGCGAAGTTAATGGTAACAGCGCAAATGAAATGTATCTTATTTGCAGTGAAGTTATCCACCCTAATTCGCAGCTTAGAATTTTTTCCTGGATCAGTCTGTATCAATTTTGCTGCGAGTATGTAGATTACGTCTTCGGTACGCTCATGTGCCCAGGATCCAGGAGGTTTAACTGGTAAGCAAATTTCTATCTCAACCTCCAGCATGACTCACAATCAGAAAACCGGAAATTTTCCAGATTTATCTACAGCAAGGACGCGCTAGACTTAACCACATGCACAGTTGAGTTTATTTTTCAATTGGATCAAATTTGAATAGACCCAACGTCGGCCAACAACGAACCAGCAAGGAAACAAGGGCCTGTTCTAAGTATCTGATGAAGTTAAACTGGAGCAACAGCTAGTGAACAACTGCCGCGAAATATCCAGGTGTTGTACACATAGTAAGTGAATATGGAATAGTTTGCAAGGGATTATTGTCCGGAATGCCTACCGTATTTTAGTATACCTTTGCACAATGACACAACAGTACACATAAAATTTTGTTTCGCTATTACCGAATCCAAAACTGAACCAAAATGATGTTACGACGTCAGAAACTATTCCCAATCAAATAGGTATATTTATATGCCGCCTAAGCAAATAGAACTTCTTAAATTTTTATTTTATTTTATCTCGTGTTTCTCGGTCTACAATGTGCAATGTTAGCCCCACGATATGGAATTTCAATATGCTTCATCCCTTTTTTCTGCGTCAATTTTTCTTGTTTTTCAGTGCAGTACTGTATTTCTGGAGCTTGCCAGTCGACCGCCCTGCTCTCAAAATGGCTGCCATACACGACAAATATATTTTATTCCAGAGTGTATAAAACCTTAAGATAAATTGAAAATTGTTAAGTTATAAGTTGATATGAAGATAAGAAATTTACAAACACTCTAAGTAACATTAGTTTATTTCTACCAAGGAAACTGCATTAGTGACACCTGTAATAATAACTTTATTATATGACAAATTTAATAGTGATACATTAGTTACACTTTTAATAAAACTTTATTGTATAACAAATTTAATAATTTTTACTGTTATAAAATATTTCGCCGGAATAAAACAAAAGTTAACAGCTATAAATACTGTTAATTAAAAAAAAAAAAAAGCTTTGCCAACTTAGTAAAAATCTTATAAAGGAGCGTAACCGTAGTGCAACTTCGTGCACAAAGTGGAAGTTTCCCTGTGTGATACTAGCAAACGCAGCCTATGTGTAGCTTGTATTTGTGTATTATCCGTTGCCATCATGCATGTTAATCTTTGGGTAAGTTCTGGAGTGTGCATGGTAAACCGCTTAAGACTTTTTTTTTTTTAAAGCTGCCATGCTGTGGGCTACTCATTTCAACCGTTCGGCAAAAAAAAAAAAAGCACCGCCGTTTATGACGTAGATTCGTTTTTTGGATCCGCTTTAGGTGAATGGATTGTCTTCTTGTTTTTTTTACACGCACCGACCTGTTTATTTACTTTAACCTAACTTTTCACATCTTTTTGGATTTGTTTAAATATGCGGTCGGCGAGTACGGGCGATATCCTGGCGATCCTACACTGCAATGTGCCTGCCTCTGTAGCAGAGAACTTCTTGCCAGCTTGTCCTTGGCGCTTTAGTGCCCGGTTTGCCTGAAATAACAGATAATTAACATAAAAATAATAATGTGTTGCATAATTGCATGAAATGTGAAATGAAGTAAAAAAAATTAACGTTGGACAGGACCATCCTCTAAATTATAATCAACGGCATATTTCGTTGCTTATTTGCACGCAGTGTACCCAATAAAAAAATATATTTATATTTTTAACTTTTCTTGATTTTCTTATGAGATACCGCTGCTTTGTAGTAACTCACCAAACATGACTGCGAGCATGGAAATAAACAGAAATTACCTTAAAATTTAAGTTTATTTTTATTTTTAATGCACGTGCGTAACATATCAATGATACTTGAAATTACTACAATATTTTAAATAGTTATTTATACTTTTGTGGAGGAGAAGGAACTGTTGCTTGCTCTGCACGTTTCAAGTCTTTCGTATGCGCTTTATGAAACCATGGATACACGTTTGCATTGTCTTTCCTGCTTATTTCGTCTGTTTGGATTTGGGGTATTATTTACAGACAAGGATATCCTTGTCTTGAGAGAGTCTATCGCCTGACAGACGGAAGATGCAGGAAAGCAAATAAGCACAACAGTACACTGCTGGCCATTAAAATTGCGACATCCTGAAGAACGTGGACTTTCAAAGCGATATTTATTCGACGTAATACTCATCACACACACGAGATAAGATACTCTTGCAGCTCGGTATGACGTGCATAACATGGAGAAATTCAGTGCTGGGTGACCTCACTAAGAGCGGCGATAACTGCTGCACGATGCGACGTTGAGAGGAAGAGGATTTAGATGTCCGTATGGGATTTAGACGTTCGTCCGTCTGTCCACGCTGCTTCGATACGTGCCTTAAGTTCATTCGTTGTGGCCATAGATGACCCTCTGGCAAGTCAGTCGTCGTCCGGCCATGCAAGATTTCTATGGGCGAGAGATACGGTGAACGTGCAGGCCAATGCAGCAGTAAGACATGGTGGTCACGATAACCGTGGGACGATGTGTGCCACATGCGATCGCGCAGTGTCTTGTTGGTACAGGCGCCCAGGTTGGCCTTGAATATTGGGGACAACAACGGGCTCCAGCACCTCTACGATGTAATGTTTGCTGGTCAGCGTACCAGCGATAAGGACTATGCGCGAGCGGGACTGGAAACCGGTAACACCCCATACCATAACTCCAGGGTGCTGGGATGTCGTGGCAGTGCATAATGCAGGACTGGACCAGGCGTGCGCCACGATGCCTCCAGACACGGATAAGACCGTCGTGGTGCTGCAAGCAGAAGAGGGATTCGTCGGAGAAGACGATGACATGCCATTCGTCCCTCCAGGCCCAACGTCCCACGCACCATTGCAGCCGCAGTAATGGACGTCTGGACATGATGGCCTGATGCTGCAGAAGGCGACGCACTGTGCGTGCAGAAGCTGATTGATGTGCCATGTGCCTGAACTCCTGAGCGGAGGTGTTTTATGTAGTTGTACCGTCCGTAATCGCTATGCGCACCAGATGTATCCTCACGCTCGTTGGGGCGACGCGGCCGTCGACTTTCTGCACGTCCCTCAGCCCGTCTCTCCTAAACCCACTGATCCCATATCAGCTTTACGGTGGTTGCATTTCTTCCAATGCGAGAACCGGCTTCGCGGTAGGGTAATCCACAATCCAGAGATGCCACAACCNGACAAGGATATCCTTGTCTTGAGAGAGTCTATCGCCTGACAGACGGAAGATGCAGGAAAGCAAATAAGCACAACAGTACACTGCTGGCCATTAAAATTGCGACATCCTGAAGAACGTGGACTTTCAAAGCGATATTTATTCGACGTAATACTCATCACACACACGAGATAAGATACTCTTGCAGCTCGGTATGACGTGCATAACATGGGGAAATTCAGTGCTGGGTGACCTCACTAAGAGCGGCGATAACTGCTGCACGATGCGACATTGAGAGGATGAGGATTTAGATGTCCGTATGGGATTTAGACGTTCGTCCGTCTGTCCACGCTGCTTCGATACGTGCCTTAAGTTCATTCGTTGTGGCCATAGATGACCCTCTGGCAAGTCAGTCGTCGTCCGGCCATGCAAGATTTCTATGGGCGAGAGATACGGTGAACGTGCAGGCCAATGCAGCAGTAAGACATGGTGGTCACGATAACCGTGGGACGATGTGTGCCACATGCGATCGCGCAGTGTCTTGTTGGTACAGGCGCCCAGGTTGGCCTTGAATATTGGGGACAACAACGGGCTCCAGCACCTCTACGATGTAATGTTTGCTGGTCAGCGTACCAGCGATAAGGACTATGCGCGAGCGGGACTGGAAACCGGTAACACCCCATACCATAACTCCAGGGTGCTGGGATGTCGTGGCAGTGCATAATGCAGGACTGGACCAGGCGTGCGCCACGATGCCTCCAGACACGGATAAGACCGTCGTGGTGCTGCAAGCAGAAGAGGGATTCGTCGGAGAAGACGATGACATGCCATTCGTCCCTCCAGGCCCAACGTCCCACGCACCATTGCAGCCGCAGTAATGGACGTCTGGACATGATGGCCTGATGCTGCAGAAGGCGACGCACTGTGCGTGCAGAAGCTGATTGATGTGCCATGTGCCTGAACTCCTGAGCGGAGGTGTTTTATGTAGTTGTACCGTCCGTAATTGCTATGCGCACCAGATGTATCCTCACGCTCGTTGGGGCGACGCGGCCGTCGACTTTCTGCACGTCCCTCAGCCCGTCTCTCCTAAACCCACTGATCCCATATCAGCTCTACGGTGGTTGCATTTCTTCCAATGCGAGAACCGGCTTCGCGGTAGGGTAATCCACAATCCAGAGATGCCACAACCCTCCCGCAATCAAAGAAGGAAACTTGTTCGTATGGTTCGAATAGGCGTGCTCACTCCGTCTGTGCACGCAAACGGCAGGGAACCACAATTCCACTACCTCCCAGCGGTCTCTCCTGGTGTCCCTGTCTGGGACAGGTTGGATGGAGTACCTAGTCGACACGGACTCACCTCCATGCCTAACCTTGTGATGACCCTAGTGGGCCTACCTAGTGTTTGATGTGCGCCGTCGGCTACGGGGCGTTCCTCGGACGGCCACACATCCAAGTACTGATCCCGCCATACCCTGTTGAACCATGCTGATCTGAAGACCACTAGGTTACCAGGACGGTATGGTCGTCGAATCAGCGATTCCCCGATCTCCCCATACTGCATATCAGTGTCGCCATTGGTGCACACACTGTGAGAACAGCCAACAAAATACTTGTTTGCATTGGGCCAAAAATATATTTAGTTACTCCAACAAAATATTTAGTAGTTGGAAAGCCACAAAATTAATTTTGTTCATCTAACAAAATACACACTTGAATAAACAATACCTCTGTGTTCGGCCAACATAAATCAGACTATCAACAAAATATTCAGTTGGATCAACTGCGTATATTTGTTTGGCCACCCATTTGATTGCCTTCGTTTGAAAATACAGCTTAAGAGTTGGTTTTCATTCCTTGTGATAATTAGGATAGTAACCGTGTTTATTATTGAATTTATTAAGGCTTCAATAATGGTATAAACACCTTATTATAACAAGTTCAACAGGAAACTAAAAAATACAGCTGCAAAACTTGAAATATTCATTTACGCAAGTTATCCAGTATTTGAAATTTACGTATTAATAACATTCCGATGCCATCATAAGTCACTTGAACTGAGGTTGCTAACGACTCTACATTATTTATTTTAACAGAAACTATTTAATGTACACAGGGCCCAACAAATATTTAGTTGCACTAACCAAATCTTCGTTTGGGGCAACCAAATAAGAACAAAATAATTTGGTTTCACCAACAACATATTTCACTGTCCCTATGCAAACAATTAATTTGGTTGCGCCAAACAAATTTTGTTTGATTCAACAAAACGTTTTTCTCAGTGCGTGTAAGGCCACTTGGCTGAACAACTAATCGCGTCATTGTCCTATCCTGCTCGACTCATTCCCTCAGTGTGCGGTCCTTCACGTGCGTCCTTTTTGCTTTTGCAGTCTCAGCAGCAAGCAGTGTATAATTGTATTAAGATAAATGGACGCTAACTAGTAGGCATTTTTTTCAAATCTCCAATATGCCAGGGCTTCGAAAACTGTATTAAGAATTTATAATGGCAGGATTTTCCATAAATCATAACCATTATTGTCGCTCACGAGGTTGATGTAGCTAGAAAGATCTTATGAGACGTGCGTGAAAATGTGCATTTAATTTAATGCAATAATGTGAGTGATGGATGTACCCAAGCATAAATGACAAGCGTGAAATTTTAACGCACACTTCTAATGTGACGCAGATATTCTCGTCAATTCTGAAATGGCATTATCCGTCTTCTTTTGCGAAAGCTCTAAGTGCGAGATGTTACGTGTTGTACTCAGCGTGATGGATGAGTTATTTTAATATTTTTAGATGGAAGATACGTTAAATTACGAAACTAGTTCATTTTAAATATACGAGAGAAAGTAATTACTGAGTGGAAACTGAACATACTAAGCAATTGATGCTGTTGGATGTTTAGCCCGAATGCAAGGACGAATATACAGAATTATTCTGTTCTGCCAGCTATTGCCTTCCGCATTATTCATCGTAAGAAATAAAATTCGGGACATTTGTACAACTGGTTTAATAACCTGCTAAGTAGAGATGTTCGAAATTTTCTGCTAATAACAGATTATATATATGTACGTGTAACGTGCATCTACATAAATCAGCTACGTAATCATAATACGTAATTTAAGAAATCACTTTAAAAAATACACGTAAGTATGTGAAGGCAAGTGTTTTAAATTCTTTTAAAGAACAGCCCTCATAGTTGGTTTCCTATATATTTCAAAACATGAGCATAGTTTAAAAATTCTCTTTTATGATTTTTTTTATTTATGTTCCTTTTCTTTACCCTCATAAGCATTCATAATACCCACGGATATGAGCCTACTAAAAACGCAATAGTCATTAGAGAAGACAAAATTAAAAACAAATCTCACAAGCCTTGTTCCGCAGTCTGAAATTAGACGTCCCAAGCGCGACACAAAACGCACAATCACACACGATTGCTCTGGAACGAGTGGCAGCAGTTTGGGGCAGAGGAGGGGGAGGCGGGAAAGAATGAGGACGTGCGGACCAGAAAAATTTCCATTTGGCGAGCCAGCTGCTTTAATTACCAAGTCCGGGGACGTTGAAAAAATGGGGCGAGGGGGTTCAAATGGCCCATTCCATCCCCTCCCAACACCCCTCCCCAAACACAAAAAAACTCACACACACGCCCACAGAACTGGTTTGTGAGGACGACGGGCTTGCTGCGAAGAAAATGAAAATAAATTATTTTCCCAGCCTTCAGACGTAGAGGTTGTTGCGGAACGTGGGAGCTCGTATACGCGAAATACCCCCCGTGACACAATTATCGAGACACCGGGTACGGTATCTTGCTATTTGAAGGTGGAAAACTTTCACACATACGCGCAGGGACAAGAAAAACTTAACCACGACAGTGAAACTCTGACGCATGAACTTAGGACAACGCGAAGGACGGGCAGCTGAATTACCTTCGAACTTTAGCTGTCGTCAAAAAAGGAACTAACGGTTTGAAGGGGAAGAGGTCCAGCTGACTAGACTAATAACTTTAGTGTTACCACAATTCGAATATAGCATATTTGGAAACTGCAGCGCGCGTGACACACACATGTGAGGTAAAATTTCACAAGCCTCATTATCTTGTTATTTATGCACCAAATTAAGGCACGTGGTTATAAAATTGATGCTTTGGTTATCGCTTCAGCAATATGTACCACCCAGAGCTTTATGTCGTTGATTTTTATATGCTGTCATCTCTAAGTTTCAGGTTTTATTTTAGGTTTTCAATGAAACGGTCCGTAACGCACGTAACATATCTTGTGATCAAATTAATATTGCAAACAGAAACTTATTTTTTGGGGGTACTCGTTGTGCATCATCGACAAAAGCTGGCGTGTAATCGACTTAAGAGTTGGTAAGCAGTCTGGACTTATTTTCGGTGAATTTGTTGTTTGCGCGTTTCTAGTGTCTTAGCAACACTAAGAAATTGTTTGTAAATTTTCCATATCAGTGTACACGTACAGTGACAAAGCGTGATGGTAACTTTTTTCCAATATATGCACTTTGTATAGTAGTAATGCTAAAAATTTCCATATTTCCAGTCTAACTTCTAGAATTATTTCCATAACACTGTTAAGGTTAAAAATTTCCATTACAGTTTAGTAAGTTAACGAGAATTTTTTTTACAGTGAAATAAGTAGCCAGGGAATACGACTCTTTACTAGGGGAGATAAAAATTAATTATCCAAGCCCGTGTGGTTTTATTTTTTTATCATATTAAGTTGATTCGAAGTAAAAAAATAGTGAAATTGGTTTTGAAAAAATTCAATTTTTTAAGTTTGCCTACGCATTTTCATTATTACTAAGAGGACGGAGAAAAGTCAAATTGAATGCGTACTTACTTATGTGGCTTCCATCACGTCAATAAATAAGTCCCATTGTTACAGGTCTTATCTGCACAGGAAGGCATTAC
>NQII01011699.1:0-16013 GCA_002778355.1 Clitarchus hookeri
GTATTGAGCCGTACTTCGATCCTAGGTGCTTGTGATCCCGGTCGTGGATCGCTTAATGTCAGGATTTGTTTCACCGTTTCCTTTATGCCGGGGGTGGTGGGCGGCTCCAGGTCCCGGCACGCGCGTTTCCCAGATTACCTTTCCCTGTTTTGAGGGCAGAGCCTTCGACAGCTTTTTCCTTTTCGGCGGTGATGCGGGCTTTTACAGTAGGGCAATCGCGGTTCAGGTCATTACCTCAGGTTGCTCCCCTGCGCAGGTATCTAGCGTCGTGACTAATCTAAGTATGAGCGATTCGCGTCACAGTTAATATTTCGGTGCGTTGTTACGAATGTTAAACATGTGAATGCTCCCAGCGTCCAAATTCAAACTTATCAAATCGTAAATGACCAAATAATGAATTTATCAATTCGGTGGAAGGAGCGCATGCTAACGTGTATAACTACAGACAATTTTTAATTGTTCGACGGTGTATTAACTGCGTATTTCCACATATAATAAATGACCGCATTAGAAAAAGGCCAAGTGCCAAGACTATGAAGGGAAAAAAACGCCAAGAAGAAAATATAAATACCTGGATAGGAACACCAAGCATGATTTCTATCAATATACATGCAAGAACAGCTAGGTCTGAAATAACTCTTCTGAGTTCAATAACGATATAATTAAAACTATTCGCATGACTGTTTCGCTTCAATCAACTCAAGTTTGTTTGTTGGAAAATGTTTAAGTATCTTGGGAATGTACAAGTTGTAGCAACTACTGAATAGATATACCTACTTTTTTAGGAGATTGTTGGAGTCAAATCTGAAAGGCCCTTATGTATTTAAAAAGCATATACATATACAATTATTACTTTTGTTTTTGCAATTTTTGTTTATAAATTTTGAGTAGTTATTTTACGGATGTCAGTTTTACACGTTTTATTTTAAAATATTTTTGAAAAAAAAAAAGGTGCTAAAAATTACTTTGTTTTGTTTTTCATGAAAAGGTTTTTTTTAGGAACGAGCCTGTTTTGTCATAGTTATATAGATATTGTAAATTAATCAATTTCAATTGTGAGTGTGTTCATTTGTAAACTCGTAACCATGTTCAAACTGCATGTGCTTTATTTCTGTTCCGAAACTACGATTTAATCACCTGGTATGTATTGTTTATAAAGTTCCTATTTTTTTTCATAATAGCAATAATGGCTACATAGTAATGCTTAACTTTAATTATATTTATCAGTAATTAGAGTAATTTNTTTTTTTCATAATAGCAATAATGGCTACATAGTAATGCTTAACTTTAATTATATTTATCAGTAATTAGAGTAATTTTACAACATAGTCACAGCTGCGTAAAAGCACTGAACATATTTTTATCGTCAGAATATTTTCAGAGACCTATCTAAATTCAACTAGGTTTGAACCAGCGTCTCACTTCTCTATAAATGGCAACTTTATATGACGTATGAATTCGTTACCAGAACTGTATACATAAGTACTGCTTTCGCGGTTTTTGTGAAGGTGTGCTGTATTTCCTTTGCAACGTATTATTTCAACACAGTCTCACGAAACTAAAATGAGTACTTGCACACATAAACGGCTCTTATCTGGCCTCGTTAATGTGGAATGGTTCTGCTTGAAATCAGTTCGTGGTAAGTTTCTTGTGACAACTCTTGACGAACTGCAAGCACGTGTGGTGAAAAACTGAATGTGAAATAGTATTTTTAGGGCAAAGAACAAAACTACAAGTGAGGCTGATCTAATCTAATTTTGTATAGTGATCACAAAAAGTATTCGTAAAGCAACTTTTTACCTGATAATCTTCGTTTATATCNTCTAATCTAATTTTGTATAGTGATCACAAAAAGTATTCGTAAAGCAACTTTTTACCTGATAATCTTCGTTTATATCAATAAATTTAAATACATCTCCACAAATTACTTATAACATGACGAAATGTATGTATCGACAACAAAATTAATATGCANAATAAATTTAAATACATCTCCACAAATTACTTATAACATGACGAAATGTATGTATCGACAACAAAATTAATATGCAACGGCCGGTACAAAATCCACAGAAAAAAATCCACATTGTATCTATTTTACACTAACCTGGTTCAAAGTTAAAGTGTTAACTTTATTAGAGTAGTGTTGGCTAACAGATCTAACTNTATCTATTTTACACTAACCTGGTTCAAAGTTAAAGTGTTAACTTTATTAGAGTAGTGTTGGCTAACAGATCTAACTGCATAGCATGCAGTACACATAGACTAAATATTGGGTAGACCGATCTCGCTGGCTGCGCACAACCAGTCTCCGTGTCCCAACACTGAACTGCTTTTCTGTCAACGCGTCTAGCAAAAACGGCATGGACTGGATTTGAGGTTAGAATACGGTTTAGTAAACAAGTGATTTGAGATGTTTTTATCCTTCCTCTAACTAATTTGTAACGCAGACTGATTAAATTCAAATTAGTAAAAGTATTGTATTAATATAATAGTGCTTGCCAATCAAATATTAATGTATAAACAAAAACGTCCATAATTAGAAGAGATCAGGACTCCGTAAGGTCCTTTCTGCAAGAGAACATGATGTGCTCCGACAAGTGAAGACAAATTCACGAATCAGCGCTCGAACCATCGCCAATGACCTCCAAACATATAGAGGAAAATATGTCTTTACAGAAACAATTCACAACAGAATACATAATGCTGGGTACAAAACATGGACTCAGCGATATAAACCCTACATCATTGAGGTCAATAGGAAGAAGAGATTGGATTTTGCTCGTGAACATGTTGATAAGTGAATACATTTCAGGAAAAGGGTTATATTTACTGATGCGAGTATGTTTCACTAATTCGGGTCAGATGGACGAGAACGTGTTTGGAGAACACCTTATGATGAATTACATCCTCAGAAAATAACCCCAACTGTCAAGCATGGTGGAGGAGATGTAATGGTTTGGGGTAGTGTTGTGTTATTCTGGTGTATGGGGATCTGGTTTTCATTAAAGATAAACTTAACGCACTCAGTTATATCGACACATAAAAAGGTCATTAAAAAAAAGTGCTTCAAAGTTAGGTCTACAAAACCGTTTCATTGTCCAAGACAACGATCCGAAGCACACGGCGTGGAAAACTAGAGAGTGGCTACTACATAACATCACATAATAACTGAAAACACCTCCACAGTCCCAGGACATTAATCCTATAGAAAATATTTGGACCCCATTGAACAGGCAAGAGAGAAAAAGAAGTTCACCTCTAGGAATGAGTTCATTAAGATACCTAAAGAAGAATGGAACAAAATAAGTGAAGATATAACCAATAAACGTGTAGAATCAATGCCTAGGAGACTTCATGCTATAATCAATGCCAATAGTTTTCATACTAAATATTTAAGTATAGTTATGTATTTGATATGGACACAAATTTTGCTCGAACCGTTACTCTATGAATACTTTGGGGCGGTTAGATTTTAAGTTTTATTATCCTAAATATTTTGTACTGGTAGTCGTAGATTACTTTTTCTGTGGATAAATATGTTTCGTCATGTTGTAATTAATTTGTGGGTATGTATTTAAGTCTATTGATATAAACAAATATTACTAGGCAAAAATTCGCTGTATGAATACTTTCTGTGATCACTTAATGTACGTGTCAGTTTCAGTTTGACGTCGCACAGTTATGTACGGAGGCTACAAATGCCAGACGTCCTTATTACGTACAGTAGGTTCAACATCACGAAGTAGCCCACTGGCGCTCAGGCATTTTTGGGCAATACTGAAAGTTGAACCTTCGTTGGACTGTTATGTTGGACACTTGAGAAGGACGCCTTGGCGTGCACGGCCGCTAAAGACCCTACAGGGTATAATTGTATTGTAAAGGGCTTATTAACATCCCCCGGTGTTAAGCCTGAAGGTTTGTCAGGAGACAGCTCACATTATAACTTTTGACCTAACTTCAACTTACACCCATGCGTTACCTAGGATTCGAACCCAGAACTTCCCGCGTCCCACACCGGCGGTACAGAATACACTCTAAAAATGGTTTTGTACTTTTACAAGAAAAATCCTTGGGAACCCAGTTGCCAAGAAAATCCTTTGTAAAACTATAAACAGTTTTCTTGTAAAATATGCGAAACATATATCCGTAAAATTACAAATGATAGCCTTGTATTACAACTTACATTATTGAGAAGTGTACGTAAGATTATTTTTTTCTTCTAGAAAACTAATGTGATGAATTAATAGCAGAAAATAACAAAAATAAAATATTTCAAAATATAATTTACNTAGGTCAGCTATACTCCGGGTCCTTCTTCTCCTAACGGTATCCCTTATCTGTCGGCCTGTACCACGCGATTTGCATACTCCGGGAATATTAAGCGTCTCAGGGCTTTGAATCTCGGACGTAGCTGACATCACGAATGATTCTGTAGGGGCTTANATTACCTCAGGTTGCTCCCCTGCGCGGGTATCTAGCGTCGTGACTAATCTAAGTATGAGCGATTCGCGTCACAGTTAATATTTCGGTGCATTGTTACGAATGTTAAACATGTGAATGCTCCCAGCGTCCAAATTCAAACTTATCAAATCGTAAATTACCAAATAATGAATTTATCAATTGGGTGGAAGGAGCGCATGCTAACGTGTATAACTACAGACAATTTTTAATTGTTCGACGGTGTATTAACTGCGTATTTCCACACATAATAAATGACCGCATTAGAAAAAGGCCAAGTGCCAAGACTATGAAGGGAAAAAAACGCCAAGAAGAAAATATAAATACCTGGATAGGAACACCAAGCATGATTTCTATCAATATACATGCAAGAACAGCTAGGTCTGAAATAACTCTTCTGAGTTCAATAACGTTATAATTAAAACTATTCGCATGACTGTTTCGCTTCAATCAACTCAAGTTTGTTTGTTGGAAAATGTTTAAGTATCTTGGGAATGTACAAGTTGTAGCAACTACTGAATAGATATACCTACGTTTTTAGGAGATTGTTGGAGTCAAATCTGAAAGGCCCTTATGTATTTAAAAAGCATATACATATACAATTATTACTTTTGTTTTTGCAATTTTTGTTTATAAATTTTGAGTAGTTATTTTACGGATGTCAGTTTTACACGTTTTATTTTAAAATATTTTTGAAAAAAAAAAAGTACTAAAAATTACTTTGTTTTGTTTTTCATGAAAAGGTTTTTTTTTAGGAACGAGCCTGTTTTGTCATAGTTATATAGATATTGTAAATTAATCAATTTCGATTGTGAGTGTGTTCATTTGTAAACTCGTAACCATGTTCAAACTGCATGTGCTTTATTTCTGTTCCGAAACTACGATTTAATCACCTGGTATGTATTGTTTATAAAGTTCCTATTTTTTTCATAATAGCAATAATGGCTACATAGTAATGCTTAACTTTAATTATATTTATCAGTAATTAGAGTAATTTNCGCATTGCCAACTCGGCAACTAGAACCCACATCCCTTGCATTATTAGCGCACATCCTTAACCACAAAACCAACTTGACTTACGACCTGGACGCTTAGTTTTATATGAAATGAAGGTGCAAGTTCCAACGACATATTAAGGAAGTTATTTGATTATGAAGAATACATTTATTTCATTTTAAGAGTTCTGTTGTTGAGTTTAGGAGATTTGGACGGCTCTTAACAACGAGGTCTTGAGAGCCGATTTAATATATTCTGTATAGGTAGCAAACATCAACAGTTAATGAGTAATATGGTCACGTGTTTTTTTTAATTGTCGTTTTGTTATGATAATTTTAGTTGTTTTAAGTATTTTACGTTATTAAAACTTGCAATACATTTATTTCTGCACACGAAAACAGCTATTTACGGTTTTACATTGTTGGGTGTCCGCCATTTTGCTGAAGCTCGTGGATACGGGTCAGTATAGTACAAACATTTGATTAGTTCTATTACAAACACTGCCCTTGTAGTTTTACAAACAAGTAGTTATACAAGAGAAACCCTTGTACTGTTACAAGAGTTTGTAAAATTACAAACAATTTTTTAGTAGAAATTATGAATTTTGTTTTACAGATTATAACATTGCATTGTTTAGCACGGGCAGTATGGTGATGGCTAAGGGTAATGGTGTTGATATTATGAACGGTAAATGGAATCACACTGAGAATTCAACGACAGCATCTACCACATGCGAAAAAATTGACTAATCTCCCATGGTGTCGAACCTGGATCGCTGCCGCTGAGATCCAATTAAATGACTAACAGTTAAATGTCCGGAAACTTACCTGCTTGTCGCAGTTGGATCGTGTTTGCAGCACTCCAAAACAAAAGCGTGCAGCCTTGGTTTAGTCTCCGACATCCGGGAGAGGTGGGAGTGGAGACAGCTCCCGTTGTCATTACTATCAAACCTCCCACGAAGCGGACGTACGTTCTGCACGGAGATGTCATTGTACTACTCTACTGCTGTCCAGGCAGCCAGCACTCCGAACGCCCTCCTCAAGCAGTCGCCTCATCAAGTCTCTAGTCAAGTTTACTATATTAGCTTGTAACATTTTTAAATGTATACAAGCACTATGTTCAGATGTAGCAGCACATAAATACAGTTTTGGGCCATGCTTTAGGTCTTCGTGACAAAACCATCGCAGAAACGCTCCGTGGTTGCGTTATAAAAACCCGTTTTCGAACACGAAGCAGCAAAGGGCACGCGTTATAGTCAGACGGGTGCTGTCTAAACACGGCGGTAAAGCAGGATTAACACGAATCATAATTTTTTCCGCTCAAGACGTGAAAATAAAACTTTTTTNTCATAGCATGCAGTACACATAGCTTGTAACATTTTTTAATGTATACAAGCACTATGTTCAGATGTAGCAGCACATAAATACAGTTTTGGGCCATGTTTTAGGTCTTCGTGACAAAACCATCGCAGAAACGCTCCGTGGTTGCGTTATAAAAACCCGTTTTCAAACACGAAGCAGCAAAGGGCACGCGTTATAGTCAGACGGGTGCCGTCTAAACACGGCGGTAAAGCAGGATTAACACGAATCATAATTTTTTCCGCTCAAGACGTGAAAATAAAACTTTTTTATTAGAATGTGAAGCGAATTCTGTACCGACCAATTCACGTTCAGTAACTTGTTAGCAAATTAGTATCCGAAGAGAAGCGGTTTATGTTACTAAAATTGATGAACAGCCACAAATATAAAATAAGAAGATTTCAAACTAATACTTACCTCGTTGTACAAAAAAAGATATCTAAAAAAACAGAAGAGAACATTTTTCCAATGTTAATGTTGAGTACTGCGCCGATAATAACTCGAGATCTTTCAACTAAAAAATAATCTGCCTGCATGAATAATATACAATACGTTTAGTGACGATTGCAGAAAAGCGAATAATATTACGTTTTACTATCTAATTGCATGGACTTGCATGAAAAAAGTAACCAAGTCCTCCTGCCTTGCAAGTCCAGTTCTAAAAAAAAAATTGTATGAGACCAGGAGCGAGTTCTCGCGCACATTTTTAACGCGCATCTTTGCCTCGTTATAACAGTACTAAAACAGGTTTCACACGACACAAGACGCATAAGAAACGACAAACTAGCTCCTGATCTCGCACGAGAAATCCTCGTTCATGGTAGAGCTCCTGTTCGCGTATATATAACGCGTACATGAAAGTATGTTACAAACTTCGAGAGGTGATTCAGTGTGGAAAAACAAGCATAAAAGATATATGCAACTTATGGCTTACAGTGATTAGCAAGGGAAATATGCGCCCTTGAAAATGTGAACATAAAATGCTTCTGTACAAAAGTATTGAAACTACTTGAAATTAAACAACGCGTTTTCGGATATTGTATTACTGAACAGCCATCTATTATACCAGAAAATTTAGTTTGTGAATAAAATAGTCTGTTGGGACATTTTCATCGCAGGAAATGCTAAACCCTGAGCATCTGTATATATTTAATAATGTAGTTTTAATGAGTATATTATAACTAACAGTAAGTGTAGCTTTGTAGGGCAGATAACTGTCGAGGCAAACAGTTGCCGAGAAAATAGCGCAGGAGGAGTAAAAAAGGTGTGGCGATGCCTGACGGGTATGCAACAATCCCTGCATCCCAAGAGCGGTTTTTTTTAAAACAGCACGTGAGTAAGTGACGAGATTTGGGCGGCTCTTAACATCGAGGTCTTGAAAGCCGCTGAGGGTGAAGCGAGGTGAGTAAGGAGCAGTGCCGGAATGAAAGGGTTGGATAAACGTAATATCCCCGAGAAAACCCCCCGTCCAGAGGCATCGTCGGGCACGATTCCCACATGCGACCCAACCGGTAATAGAATCCGGTTCCCCTAAGTGGTAGGCGAGTAGTCTAACCACTACACCACCGCGGCCCCAACAGTACATGAATTAGCACGTTAAGGGATTTTTTTGTAATGAACGTAACATGCGCTTTGTTGGCGGTTGTCTGAAATAAGAAAAAAAGGAACCACGCGATGACTGCGATTCATAAATGTTTACTAGAAAATCACTACACGTGCTCGAAGGTCCGGCCACCTTCGTTCATTCCACACCCAACTTTATTCACGAAGGAGATGATGTATCATTTTTCAGCAATTCACTATCCAGGAATTTGTTGTTTAATATAGGGTTGCTTCAATAAATTTTCACACATAAGCATTTTATGTCACATTTTAAAATGTACGTGTCTTCCTTAATGTAAGCCATGAAATATCTTTTATGCTTGTTTTTCCATACTGAATCACCTGTCGAAGTTTGAAACATACTTTTATGTGCACGTTTTATACATTTATAATATATGTATGTATATGTCAAAGTTTGTATGTATGTTTGTTTGTTTGTTCCTTATACAATTCTACATCGTTTGGGAGATATTACGGCGGATTGATCCCTGCCATCTTATATGTATGTTTTTTTCTCCGAAACCTGGCAGTAGAGAATGTGTTTAACGTTTTGCGGGTCAACAAAGCATATGGTATAGATTGGCACACTTTCTGAAATTTATATTACAGATTTTCTTTTCCTGCTATCACCTCTATAGTCGTACTTATGAAATAATTTTTCTTCTTCTGATCTGTTAGCTGTTAGACAGTAATAATGAAGGCAGTGAAACTACAACACATTCAGAACGTTTGCGACACTATTATCTGTTCTCTATCGAGCCAAAAATCTTTATTANGGCAGTGAAACTACAACACATTCAGAACGTTTGCGACACTATTATCTGTTCTCTATCGAGCCAAAAATCTTTATTATACTTCTGAAACAGAAGAGACAACGAGAAAACTGCTAATTTCAAGGTGGAAGTGATCAATCCTCGTTAACAAAATTTTGTTATAGGTATACCCATAAATAACCAACTTTAAATACCGAGGAGGCCAAAACCGGGCCCGGCCCCCNACAAAATTTTGTTATAGGTATACCCATAAATAACCAACTTTAAATACCGAGGAGGCCAAAACCGGGCCCGGCCCCCACTAGGGTCAAAATCCCCTGAAAATCCCTAAAACACCAAATTTGGTCTAGACTTAACTTAAAATACTCGGTAGACCAAAGTGGG
Organism: Clitarchus hookeri; assembly: GCA_002778355.1. Taxonomy (NCBI): domain Eukaryota; kingdom Metazoa; phylum Arthropoda; class Insecta; order Phasmatodea; family Phasmatidae; genus Clitarchus; species Clitarchus hookeri. Next base: position 9,575 of record NQII01011699.1, read on the forward strand.
AACCGGCCTCCCATTTAGCCCTAAACTCCCCAAACCCCTAAAATGGGTTCGTACTGTTATGAAATGATCAAGACTTAGCTGAACGGCCTCCCTGATAACACCTTCAAACATTGAACCAGAGCACGAGCGTGATTGCAATAATACCTTGAGAAATAAAGTCACAGAAACCCCCTCCATCGGTCGGTAAACGGGGCCTNGCACGAGCGTGATTGCAATAATACCTTGAGAAATAAAGTCACAGAAACCCCCTCCATCGGTCGGTAAACGGGGCCTAAAACATTAAACAACGTGCCTGATATATGTCAATGTAACACCATGAGTGAGGTATTTCGTCATCGGGGCAGCGGACCAAGAAGACGTGGAGATGAGTGTGTCCGGCCGTCGTTAACCGCCTCCTAAAATCAGCCTCCGGCAACATGAANGGACCAAGAAGACGTGGAGATGAGTGTGTCCGGCCGTCGTTAACCGCCTCCTAAAATCAGCCTCCGGCAACATGAACAAGGTGGGAACTTTCCAATTAGATGGTAATAGTAGTGGCGTATGGTAATAAAACTTATTATAATTTATTAACATCTTAGTATTACACTTAAGCTCCCCCGATCAATAGTTATTGTATAATCCTTATGTTCAATAAACTCCATCTTATACTGTTGTGCTCTACCTAATCACGACTCATTATTTAGCTACGCCCATAGCCCCTTTCAGGTATGAATTGGCTTGAAAGCTAATTCGTAACAGTACGTCTAAATTATACACAATTCGATTGATCTGGATCAAATTGGTTAGGGATGCGTTTCAGTACGCATCTTAAAATATTGTGTATGCCAAAATGGGCTCCAGACGTCATTGGGCCTGAAGCCCTAGAAATCCCTAAAATGGGGTCTGTATCTCAATTTATGCCCTTCGATGGATCTGGACCAAATGTGGCAGGTATGTACTTCAATTGTAAAATTAAATTACTGTGTATGCCAAAATGGGTTCCGGCCCCTTTTTTGTGCCGGAAACCCCTTAAAAAGTTTTGTGAATCTCTGGACCCCATTTGGGTCCGAAACCTCTAAAATGGGGCTGTTTATCTCAATTCTACACCGTTTTACGGATCTAGACCAAATTTGACAGTGATGCCCTTCAGTATCCAAAATAAAATACCGTGTAGGCCAAGTGGGCCCAAAACCCTTAAAACGAGATCATGTATCTCCACACCCTTATTGGGTCCAAAAGCTCTAAAATGGGGTTGTGTATCTCTCATTGCTCTCTTATACACTGGAAACGACGGGTATCTCTGCTAGCGTTATATATATATATATATATGCACACATATACATGTTTGCATGTGTGTATGCACTAACTTGAAAAATAATTTATCACCCTGAAGGTGCCACTGCAGGGGCACACACGTAAGTGTGGGTACAAGCACAGGACATGGTAGTATGTATACAGAAAACATCAAAATAACCACACCAAGCATGTGTCAACACTTGCAGGATACACTTAGTATGGTGTTGGACCACCCGTAGCACGGAGACAGTCATACAAATGTCTGATGTTCTCCTGAGGAAGATCCCACCACAGCTGGGGCAACTATCTCTCCAAATCCACCGCAAATGTCGCTGGCCGAAGTTACCGTCCAATCTGGTCCCACGCGTTCTTTGATGGCCGAGAGGTCTGCGGATCATGCTGGCCAAGGAAGCATGTTGACATAACTAAGGCAGGCCAGAGATGCCATGCTGTGTGAGGCCGGGCATTATCCTGCTGGAAAATGGGGTTGTCAAGCTGCACCAGGAAGGGGAGTACACATGGTCTGAGAATTTCCTGGACGTATCGCCGCGCTGTCAGGCACCATCAGTGAGGTGCGTGAATCGTATGAAATGGCACCCCACACTATGAAACATCTAGTCGGGGTGAAATACTGCTCTACAATCAAGCGTGGATTCACAGCGCAGGCCAGGGCGTCTCCAGACTCGAAATTCGGCGTTCGTCTGTATCCAGACAGAACCGTGATTTGTCGCTGAACACCACTCGTCGCCAATCAGCAAGCTGCTATGCTGTCCGTTCCCGGCAGACGTGCTCGGCGATGGTCAGATCGTAATGGACGTCGTCGGGGGACGCCGCGACGACAGACCGCACTCTGATAGCAACTTCGATGTAATACTGGTGGACACAGACGTATCCCAGCTGTGGACGGTGCGTAACGAAGCCCGTGAGGTGCTTACAGCCTGTCGCACAATGAAACTATCCTCCCTGCTGGTCGTCCGCCAGGGCCGACCCGAGATTTCTCGACGGATGCGTGTTCCCTCTTGTTCCCACTGCGTCCAACACAGTGTAGGCAGAATGGTTAAAGTGGCGAGTAATGCACCGAAACGTCCAACTTGCCTCTCGGAGGCCGGCTATACGGCCTCTCTCAAACTCATTCAGCTAGGCAAAGAATTGTAAAATGCGCCTTCGGGGCATGCTGCGTGTTCACTGAACTTAGCTCTGTGGCTCATACTGATACTAAGGTCTTATTCGGTGTCTTGCTGCTGTGAATGATAGAGGGACATATGTGCTCCCTTTTGGCACATCTGCGCAAGCAAGCCACATTAAATGCAAATGGGACACATGTCGGGCTATGACGATACTGTGTGGCAACCTTCGTTGTACTCGCGCGATTCGTTCATGGTGATAATTGATAAATTTATTTTGCATATGAGCGTATATATTACACATATATAGACACAAACACACAAAATATTTTGACGATTTTGAGCCGTTTAACTAACTTGTGCTTTTGTGTGTCAACAATGGGGGACGAAATACAGCATGCGGTCTGAGCCATATTGAAACGATCTAATAAAACTGTTCTTCGATTTCCTTTTACATTTTTTTAATTGAAGGGTTACTCGGTTTTTTGTCCTCACTATGCTAAAAAATTTGAATACAAAACACTTAAATTTCGGATGGATGTTTGCCCCGATATGTGTGATCGGAAATAACGTTTCACTTTTATATTCGTGGTTGTAACAAAACTAACAAATATTATATATTGTTTCCAGTTTTCAGTTTTCCAGTTTTCCAGTTTTCGTGTTTCTTATGGAACTAGAAAAGTCAGTCCTACATTATGAATATTTATTTTTTTCTATCAAATTTTTGTATATTTTAAACTATGTAATATTCATGGTTAAATGTAAGGATAGGCATATGCCTTAATTTCGCCATGCAAAACAAAGATTAATACAATTGATGTATTTTGTAATTTTCTAGCAAATATTTTGAGTGATGGATTTCCTTATATATATATATGTCTGCGGTGCAAGTAATATAGATGTATAACATTTAGGGGAAAAAATATTATTATTCAGTTTTCGAGTTTGCCTGTTGGGAGAATATTCTAACATTCATTAAGTGAGAACAAGCTACGACTAAACCACACACGTTCCACATAGACTCTGAAGGAAGACCTTGAGGCCACCGTTCGACATAGGAACTTGGCAAACCAACCCGCGTGGCTGAGCTCTCGTACTCTCCCGTGTGCGTGCGAATGATGCGGGCTTCTCCAAGCCTCGTACACAACCTCACCCCTCCAACAACCCTAAAAACCTTCCGTTTCCTCCTCTCCCCCCACGGCAGCAGGTCCACGTGATACAGCTCCCACTTGCCACATACACCACCGTAACCCCTCCGACAATTCTGCCCTCCGCCCGCACTTCTCCCTCGAGGTAGCCAGGGTCGCTATGGCTGCTGGCTCCCATGCACGCCGATCATCGCAGGAGCACGGGGAATTCTCCACACCACTTTTCCTTTCTACCGTTTTGAAATTCTACCATTTAATCATAGACAAATTATCTCACGATAAAAATGTTTTTTTTTTCTTTTCAATATTGGCATATAGACCAAACAAATCCTTAACTATCCACTTCATGCACTCATCCACGGTTGTTATCCGCCTTGGAGAATGTATGAATGAAATGGAATTTTCCTTATGTATTACCAAAAAAAAAAAAAAAATGTATTTATTTAGCAATTTACTAGATAAATAATATTCTGGTATATAACTCTGGTACCCATCATATGTCCCATGAATTCAAAATATTAGAAACAAAAACGCAATTATTATTTCCTATTTTAACACATATAATTTAAAAACCCGTAAATGAATTTTGTAGCTAGGCTTTCACAAATCAGTTTAAAGAGCTGTTGAGCTTTTTCTTCCCCCCAATGCTGGCGCTATTAGTCTACCATGTACTTATTTCTAATTCTGCTGACCAAGTTTAATCCTCCGGTGTCAGACAACACTGATTACAACGGCTTCTATCTTACATCATGATTAATACTCGCCAATGAAAAGCACCGGTAAGGTCGATAAAAGGTGCGTTTAAGTATTACTGGCTTGCGTGAAAAACTTATTTTTGTATATTTTTTCGACAATAAATGAATTTTGAACGTTTTCAGTTAAGTTATATTAAGAATGACAAACGAATAAAAATATATGAGCTCACTTCATAAAATTTTGGTCACAAAAATGAAATTCTTAGATTGTAAAGAAAGTTGTTTTGCTAGTGTTATGGAAAACGCAAAGGAAGGCGTGATTGCAGTCCTACTGTATAAGGGCAATATTCCGCCCCCCCCCCCTGTTGCAAAGGAGAACACTTTAATGCCACTTTGATTCGCCTCGTGCCCGAATACATACGTCAATACGATTGGGCATAGAATCAAACAAATGCCGTTCACACATCAGCTGACACAGAATTATGAATACGGAGAGTCGTTAGTTTCGTTTTTGGCATGCTATTACACGCTGGCTGTCAAAATCTTGCCCTCGTGGCTGAGACTGACTCTACCTACAGTTGTTGCAAATTGTGCTCCAAATCACGAACTCTTCGACATGGAGGAAGTTGACATACCATCTAATCCTATGTTCAATTAGGCAACAAAGCAGGTGACAGGACAATCGACAAGTGTGGTGAATCATGACATAAACACTCCTGGGAACCAGAGTGCTGCGTGTGGGCGACCGTTATCTTGCCGGAAACTGGCTCCTGGGCACCCAGTTAAGAAAGTTAGCTCGTGGGATCACACGAGATGTCATCACTACCAGCGGCGAGCGACTGTCATACACGGTGGCTCCTCAGACCAGCGCATCAGCAATAGGATAAACGTGCCGCTGTAACGCGAGGCAGTAATTGTAGCGCTCACTTGCGACCCTCTAAACACTCCGGCACGCTGGTCGTCCGTTACAAAAGAAAAGATTGATTCGTCGCTAAATGCAATACGTCACCAGTCCGTAGAATGTCATGTTGTCCTCTGCTGAAACCAATGAAAACGAAGCTCGCTATATTGAGATATTATTACAAAACATGCAAAGGTCATCGGGATCGTAGATTTGTCTATCGGCATCTGTAAAAGTTTATTATAGGAATACGGTGTTCTAGTAAAGCTGCCACACGTCGCTGTGGACAAGGGAGCCTTTGGCTCTTTTCGTGCGTGGCTCACATTCAACAGTCCTCCCCGGTAGTCTGTCAGAATTGCTCAGGGACCTGCCCGCCTTGTATAAGTATCTTCACGTGGCCATATCTCCCAACACAATCAGAATGTGAAGTGCTAACGGCTCGAATGACGGACAACTCGGTGAGCCACCCACCCTGCCCCTCGCAGCCCTTTTTTCAGACTTTTTCTAAAACTCCGTTAGCTGTTCGTACGGCTATCTCGTACGTCTTTATTGGTATGCTCATAACGTATTTATTACGCCTGGAAAATAGCGTGCTGTTTTATCAGATGCGCTGCTTCAAGAACCATACAAACGCAATACGAAGAGCAATGGCATTACCATCGTATGACGCATGTACACTTAAGAGCCAAAAAAAACTGGTACACCTGAATATCGTGTAGGGCCCACGCCAGCACGCAGAAGTCCCACATGACGACGTGGCATGGACTCGACTAATGTCTGAAGGTATGCAGGAGGCAATTTACACCCCGAATCCTGCAGGGCAGTCCACAAATCCATGGGAGTGCGAGGCGGTGGAAATATCTTCTGAACAGCACGTTGCAAGGCATCCCAGTTATGCTCAATAATGTTCTTGTCTGGTGATTTAGGCCAGTCCGTTTAAAATACCACTTAGGCAGAAATTGTTTGGCTTTAAGGGCGCATTGGACATTAATTGAAGTTAAGCAGGTTTGTTGGAGTTTGTAGGCATTTCGAAGGCAACATAAAAATACCAAGCCAGGTAAATAATAGAATATACATTTTTATATCTGAGTTAGCAAAACTTTTGCTGTAATGGTTCACTCTTGTACAGTTGTTTTTGACACCATGGATGTGTAGAATTTAGTACTGCGCATTATGTTATTCTAAACGGACTTGTATGTGAAAAGTAAAAATTTTCAGAGACGTGAATGCAAATAGTATTTAATGCCTAATTATAAATATTTACTGTCATAAAATTGGGCATAAAATGGGGGGGGG
>NQII01011699.1:16050-27206 GCA_002778355.1 Clitarchus hookeri
AATTCTGCAACTGAAAATTCTTTTGCTCAACTGAATTTAACGATTGTTTACGTTGAAATGCACAATGCAACAGTCTCTGTCTTAACATTTGAAGCTAGTTTATCGTTTTACTTAAGAGCAGTACTCGTTGTGTAGAACGTTATTTCGAAGTCTCCCCAAGCTCCTCATTTCTCTTTTCTCAGATCTCGGGACGAAAGTGGAGCTCTTCGGGAGAACTCGCGCCGTTTTTATGAGTTGGCATAAAATGTAACGGCGTCGTAAAGTAACGTTATTTTTTCCTTTGCGCACAATGGCTAGAACTTTCGGCGTTGTGAGAATTTAAGTGACAAAATGATCGCCCAAGATAGGTGAAATGCGATACGCTGTTAAAATGTCATTACGCCATTGACTTTTGAATTTTGAAATACTGGTACAATTAATTCAGATGTAGAACTTACACCAACTATGCTGCTAAATTTTCATTGCTGGCCCACTGTGTTTCAAGATATGGCTATCTGACTATGCCCAACTATCGCATCACCACTATTAATGCCGCGTTATCATTCCGTTATTTTCCCTTCATCCGTTTTAATGTAAAGCAATGATTTTGGCTAAGGAATTTTTTTGGAGTGAAAAAGTTTTAAAATCAGACTGATGCACGGATTAACAGGACGGAAACGGCGATGTAAAGTTTGCAGTGTGATCCATTCTGACACTATGCCTTTGTGATTAACAATACGATTGAATTAAATGTGGTTTCGTTCAATCAGGTATACTATTGCGACGAGGGCATGACCTTGAGTTTGCATGCGGGAGGCGCGGGCGGGGACCCGCGGCGACTGACGGCTATTTTGGGCGTGGGCAGAACTTTCCGGGCAATATGTCTCGCGACTCCGATGTGCTAGCGCGTTGATTTTGGTGTCAACGGTAAGAGCTTGTCTAGATATATCGATTCAATCCATAAAAGCCAAGTATACGTTTCGTTACTTTCATTTAATTTCTATATCCCCCAAAATATATTACTCGCTAACGCAGACATATTCACACGAAACTCACTGCGGTCGTAACGCGACACAGGCGCACCCTATTATTTAAAGAAGGTACTTTGTTATAGGCCTAGTCTATTACGTGCTCACGGGACAAAATGAAAATAAAAAATGCGTGTGTCCAGTATTTCCAGAATGAAATAGTGCTCATAGAACACTATCCAATCGACATAGGAACATTTACATGAAATCTCGACGGAAAACCACGTAGGACATATCACCCCGAATGGGTGATATTTGCGTACGGAATTCGTGGGTTTGAATCCAGAGCGAGCCACGAACAATTGGGTTATTTTGATTTGTAACATCACGATAGTTAAGTGCTAAGTCACACACATCTCTCATAATTAGCTGAAAGCATTTAAAACGGGAACGTTTATAGGCGTCATCAAGGAAAAAAAACACAGTCCAGCAGTTCTGACTCAAGTTCGCGACGGGGTCAACCAGATTTTCGCAAGTGGGAAACATGACGGACGCGTTGACCAGGGGATTTTCTCTGGGTACTTCCACTCTATTCACCCTTGCATTCCGTCGCTGCCTCATCTTCACTTATTTTCGCCTTCGCCGGCGTTCAAGACCATTAATCGCAAATCAAGTTTGTGGCCTCTTGAACGAGATGTTTTGATATCTCTGCAACATGCCCGGTTTATGCTAATGAAGGCTATATGTATGAATATAATGGGTTCTCCTCCACCCAAATAACAGAATAGGCAAGCGTTTACACGCGAAACGACAACGAGCATCCCGAACTCCAGCTGCACGAGCCATAATAAACTTCTAGTAAACTTCTTGAGATTGCTATAAATATCACAAAACTTCAGACACCAGTGTATAATGAAGAACTTGATAAACATTTGTCGTGTGAATGGTAAATGTTCTACTGCATGGCATAGCCTATCACACATCAAACCCGTTTCCTGTGCATCATGCAACAAATCATTGACGTTCATCAGTAATACCGCCTCGTCAATTCGCTTTAGTGCGCTTGCCTTAGAATACGTACGTAGATGAAATCAGTGGTGTGGTGCTTGCTTGATAATTCCTCCCTCAATTTGGAATCGCCTCAAATTCTCGTTTCGAGTGTGCTGAATGGTGCGTATTCGAGTTTAAAGGCTGTGCTAGGGTTGGGGTTTCCTGTGTTTCACTTTTCCGTTTCATTTCGTTTTATTTATTTAAGTTTTTTGGTAATAATGAAATTAGGTCGTTTAACCCTTTATTGCACTTAAACATGACATTTTATTACAGCAATAAATAAAAATGAGCATATATATAATAATTAATATAACGAACTTAAATGAAACTCTTTATCGTATGTTAGCGCAGTATTGAATNTAAACTATTTATCGTATGTTAGCGCAGTATTGAATAGTATAAACAGTTATTAAAAATAAATTTAATGATGCAAAGTAATTAATTGTGAAGCAAGGTTACTATGAACCACTGTAAATCCAACTATCAATAAAAAGTAATAACATGCCTCTCAACAAGCGTACCTATATTCATTCGGTTGACCTCCTGAATTAATACCAATATTGCTAGAAAATTGAAAACCCGCAGGTTAGATGGCATGAAGGCCCACAGTCTTCGTTTATTGTACATCGGCTCAGCCATTTGTGATGAATTATTTTTTACGATTTGAACATGATGTAATTGATTGGGTTCTTCAGTTTTTGTGGATTATGTTTTGACCCAGAGTCTTGAAGGCGTAGGGGCCTATCAAACAAACTGGGGACCAATTCCTGGAATGATTCAAACACACACGGGTGTCTAGTTTGAATCTTATTGATTCAAAAAAAAAATCCCAGGCTGATTACAAAGGCGAACAAAAAAATATTTTGTGAAAACATTTTAAATAAATACAGCTGAATATTATATATTTTTGGGTACTGAAACCGAATCTGACATCAGTTTTTTTTTGTATCACCCACAGTTCTCTCACAATATGCATTTGTATTAAAACATGCGATGTATACGATTGCATTAAGAAAAATTCATTACCTACATTTTAAGTGTTTATTTTTTGGTATTTCCTTTCTCTCTCCTCTTTGAATGTAGCTTTTCCTCCGATGTGATCATTTGGTTGTTCTCGATGAAGTGACTAGCAGTAATCGCCCATCATGCTGACATTCCACCATCCCTGGTAACGTTTCTTCATAACTTTGATGTCCTGGTGAAATCGCTCCCCCTGTTCTTCACTCACATCACCCAAGTTGTCAAGGAAAAAGTCAAGATGATTGTGCAAGAAGTAGACTTTAAGGCTCATCAGGCATCCCAGATTTTTGAACTTGTCTATCATATTAGCTACGATAAGCTCATAGTTTGGGTCTTTAACATTGCCCAAAAACTTAGTTGCAACTTGCTTAAATTATATCCAAGCCTCCTTTTCCTTTGTAGTCATTTTTGTTTCAAAGTTGGAATCGAACATCATTTTACGAAGGTCAGACTCAACAAAAACCCCTTCTTTCAGTTTGGCTCCTGATAAATGAGGAAACTTTTCACATAAATACTTAAAACATTCTCCATCTTTAGGCAAGGCTTTAACAAACTGTTTCATTAAACCTAATTTAATGTGAAGAGGTGGTAGAAGACTTTTTTTTGGATATATAAAAGTTTTATGCAAAATGTTCTTCTTTCCAGGTGTTATGGTTTTTCTTGCAGGCCAATGTTTTGTGGACCAGTGTCGATCCCTTGCTCTGCTGTCCCACTCACATATAAAACATGGAAATTTAGTAAATTCCCTTTTGTTGGCCTAAGAGCATGCAAACAACTTTCAAACCTCCACACATAATCCAATCGGGAGTAGGATAGCTAATTTTCTTTAAAATAATGTCTAGATTTTCGTAAGTTTCCTTCATATGGACTGAATGAGCCACGGGCAGTGAAGCATAAGTATTACCATTGTGCAAAAGAACAGATTTTTAACCTAACTTTTGATGAGTCTATAAAAAGCTTCCATTCTTCATTGTTGTACTCAATTCCAAATTCATTCATTAGACCACCAATATCATGGCAGTACACCAAATCCTGTTCTTGCTTAAAAAATTTAGCTAACTGTTGATCTCTTGTTCTATGTTGATAAATAGATGCTCCAGGTGCCAACAGATGTTTTTCTTTTAGCCTAGAGCCAAGCAATTCAGCTTTCTCTTTAGTCAAACCCAAATCTCTTACCAAATCATTTAACTCAGCCTGTGTAAACAACTGAGGTTCTAAATTTTCTGGAGAACATTGGAACTCATCATACCTTCATCAGATTCAGTTTCACTAAAATGATAAAGTAAAACGTCATCAATAACCTGTGGTTTCTCAGGGACAGGAAGTCCCGGATCATGACCGACTGGCCGAATAGCTGAAGGAAGATTAGGGTAGACAATTACTTTCTTATTTTTGGAGTTATATCAAGTAACATCAATGCTACAAAAATAGCAATCGTCTGTAAGATTTTTTGGTTCTCTCCATATCATGGGTACTGTAGATCTAAAAGCTGTCTTTTCTTTTTTTGGCCATTTTCTAAGGTCTTCAACACAAACATAGCATACCTTGTGTGGAGCAAAAAGGGTTTTCTTGATCACCGAGTTTTATTACAAAATATACCAAGTACACTTTTTTTTTTTTAACAAACTCTGTAATGATTCTTTGATGTTTTTTAATTACAAATTCACCACATATATAACAAAAACTGTTAGGAAGGTTTTTACAACCACGGTTAGCCATACTAGAGCACATGGGCAAAAAGCTGAAAAGTGAGGTTGTGTTGACTGAAAGAAAACGAACAGTCGTACCACCACTGCCAACCTAATTTCATTTAGATTTACTGTATGTTTTAGTATATTAATAATGTATATCAAGTATATAAAAACATATGTAAATGTATATAAAAAATATATAAATAAAGTATATAAAAATGCACAGATGTTAGATAAAAAATGAATTTCTCACACTTAGTATATTGAAATGTGAAAAAATTGTGGGTGTTATGGCTTTTTTATTATTATTTTCGGACTCAGCATACCAAAAAACATAAGAATCCGCAAAATCACAAAAAAAGTATATTTATCGTTTGCCTGCGTTATTACGCAAAAATGCACGTGCACTGAAGAAAGAAAATATTAGTATGTTTGGTCCACTGACAAATGAATACTTTTGAAAGTTCTCCCAGCAGCTTCTTTTCCCCGCTGCACGTCCTTCAGTTACGCAAACTTAAACGGTAAATTACCGGAAACGTATTATGTTACTATTACGTTAACAAATATGGAATTTTTTAAAGACGTTACCTTGTTTTTATGATTTANAACGTATTATGTTACTATTACGTTAACAAATATGGAATTTTTTAAAGACGTTACCTTGTTTTTATGATTTACTTTTACTATTAGGGTAGCTATACGAAGTTACTTGCAGATATGTTTTTCGAATATCTGTTTTGAAGTGTTTTCAAGGGTTTAGCAGAAATCAATCAGCTATAGGCAAATCACGGTTAATTGAGTATTTATAAAATCAACCGTAGAAAAATGTTACTACCCCTACCCACATGAGAACACTGGCTGGCATTCGCCCAGTAAAGTTGGTNACATGAGAACACTGGCTGGCATTCGCCCAGTAAAGTTGGTGAAGACTGAGGGAAAGTAGTTCCTTGTCTAAACGTTAAATTAAAAGTGCCAGGTAAACATATGTGAACACTGAAATAATTGATCTTGCTTTCTGTTTTTGAAATATACATAAGTGAAAGAACAAGCAAATTGGTAAAATATTTGTGTTTCTAATAATTTGATAGTTCCACTTGACCGACGCATGAATAAAGTGAGCAGGCCCATGGCAATGATAATTTTACGTATGGTGGAATAATACACAATGTGCTCAGTTCACCGTGAACAGCGTATACCTTGTATATTGTGTAAAACTGTATTAGAAAAAAAAAAAGGCATTTTTGGATCCTGTTACGTGGAAGTTAGTTGCCGCACGCCCGGCAACGACGCTCCGGCCCACACGTTGTCCCCAGCTCCCCTTGTGGCACCTGTCACTTCCCAGGATTGCTTCCTTATTCCCGGCGCTGGCTGGCGCGAGATTTAAACCCGCAGCTCGCACCCTCTTTCCCATCCGGCGAAACGACGTGCCGCGCCCTCGTCCCCCAGCCGCTTCATCCCGGGGACCTCATCTCTCCCGTCGACGACCAGGCGGTAAATAAAGCCGGAGAGGCGGAGGTCTCCTCGCCAGTCGGTTTGAATCACCCCACACCCCTTCTCGCGCGCATCTCGACCCCCTTTCCTATACTCTGGCCTGCCGGGTGAAGGGGTTGCTGAGCTCCACAGATTTTCCAGGGGAGAGACTACCCTGCCATACTGGGCTGGGAATTTCCACTCGTGATATTCGTGCCGTAGCCAAGGTTATAGTGGCCTGAGCACACGGTAGGTTACACATCTGCCAGTGGCATGACTATTAATGCGAGTATTAAGTCGGTGAATCAAGCGGTTCGAAGTTCACTATAATCAGGATCTTGCTTTTGTGTATAAGCATCAGACTGCCAAAAATCCGAGAAAATTAACAAGCATTAAATCCAAACAACTTACAGTTTTCTGAAATACTTCTGACTCAAAATCTTTTCGAGAAAATAACTATCCTCAACCCCCCCCCTCCCAAACAAACATTTATGTCATCTGTCAATTTTCCTGCTTCCGTTTTTTTGGACGTTCTCCTTACAATTTTTTGAAAAACTCTTTATTGTTTCCTGGCGTCATGTGCGATAACTTTTCGGTCATGCAGATGTGGTTTCGTAATTAGCGGGGATGCTGATTTGCTCAGGATCAAAGAACACTAATATTATAATTTTCAAAATATTAACACGATGACTTACATATACTAGCTTTATCTGCGTTTTATACACGGATTCTATTATCGGGGGACTAATCTAGTTCAAACCGAGAGTTAAAATACTGTGTATACGACCTTGGATTATACGGAATTCTAACCCGGAAACTTGAGTTCCAAAGGCGTGTTAGAGACCTCGTTCATATAGAGGTCACCTTAAAAATGTCGTACTCGGCAGGACTCGTCGCACCATAAACTGGCTTGTAACAAACTACATCCCGGAAGTATGATGGTCATGCTATCGCTACAAAGAAAAGTAAATTTGACAATCAAGACGAAACATGAGGTGAAGACGACCATGAAGACAATATTGTTGATCATGTCCATGACGACAGTGTTGATGAAGAATCTGATGAGAAGGATGATAATTCTGCCGACGTTCCCAGACATTTCTCCAACGAGCCTTGCGACAAATGGTGTGAAGAAAGCAGGCGGCGTCAAGAACGCTCGTTATATATTTCCCGAAGACCCGAGTGAACTTCTTTATAGACTCATGCGTTTGACTGACCAGCAAAAGCGCGGGGATCTCTCACACATTGTTGAGATATCTTCAATCATCGATGAACTGTAGGGTTGGTATTACATCAGATGAGACTGTTGGTTACTATCCGTGATCTGCAAACATCTGAGAAATGTAAAGATTGAATGCACGAAATAATTAAAAAGATAAAATGTATATTGTAAGTAAATAAATTAAATTTATTTATAAATAATAATGTGTGTTTAATTTCTTATACAGTCCGTTCTGCTTCCCTGAAAGACTTAGTATTACAGTGGTGTATACAATCGATTGCGAGAGTCTGTTTTAGATAAAAATTTATGCGAGCGTGTGCAGGAGAGCTATGGTAGGGTCTGAAGTGTCATGCCTTACTCAGGTCGTTTTAAATCGGCCGATTACTATATGGCGAACGAATGAACTGAAAAATATTTCTGAGGAATGAGGAATATTTCTGAGGTATGTTTCGCAACTGTTTTGTTGGCTTGGTCATTTGGCATGGCCCGTTGTTATGGTCTGCTCTGGTTGAAATGTTTTGCGAAGTTTTTGCGAAGTATTTAACAAATAGAGTCGTATTAGGTGACTATTTTGACATTACCATTCCCAGACCCCCGTTTACAGGATAGTTGCTCACGCAACTACTCAAACGTTACTTGCACATCATCGTCTGTTGGTAGAGATGGATGATTTTGACCATTGTTCTAATCAGTTTGGCAGGAGTTGGTCTCGGCAGCAGGCAGTCTGGTAGAGTCAGTCTTGGGTGGAGTTTAAATCATTGTCTGGTCTGTCTAGTTGACTTGGTTGGCTTTTATTGTCCGTTGGAATGGTCCTTTAGTATGACCCTTTGGTAAAGTCCTTTGTTGTGGTTCTTTGGTATGGTCTGCTAGTAATGGTCAGTATGTATGAGTGGTTGGCTGGTCGGCATGATTGGTGATTTTGGTTTGCTGATCTTGATGGTTGCTAGCATGGTCGGCTGGAATGGTCGTTTGGTATGGACAGTTCGTCTGGTTTGCTGGTGTGGTTAACTGGTATATATTGTACATATTCTTAGCTGGTATTTATGGCTTAGATGGTTGGCTAGTATGGGTGCTTCGCCTGGTTTGCCTGGCATGACTGGTTCGTATGGCTGGCTAGTATGGCCGATTCATATGGTTGTTTGGCGTGGTCGTTTTATGTGGGCGTTTGGTCTGTTTGGATGTTACTCTATCGCCATTTATTGGAGAATATTGGTCGAATGAGCTTATTAATGGGCTAGACCAAAGCCAGATATATCGCGTGCAGCTTTGGTTACGTTAATTATTTGCAGAGGACGAGATATCATGTGAATCACGAACGAGCAATACGATGGCATCGCGAAATCACCAGCACAGTCTAGTGGTGGGGGTTGAGCTGTAGCGTGTAAATGGTGGTCGGGTGACGGATCCTGGCGCCTGGCGCCTGTCCCCCGTCTCCTCTGTGTCCAAACATTAGAACTTTATTTTTTTTAAATTAATATTTTTTGGAATATTTTATAGATTTTTTTAATGTATTTAAAGCTTTTTTTTTTTTTTTTTTAAAGGAATTTAGAGATTTATCGGGGATTTTTTGGGGTACAAGGTCATCCAAGGCCTGGGCACAGGGTCTAGGGCATGGGAACGAGGTCATCGTCACTCAGATCCAATATGGTGGTCGGGTAACATTATAAAACACGGTGACCAGTCAGCTCCTAGCTCCTATCCCCCATCCTCTTTAAGCTCCATAAAATTTTATTTTATATTTTTGTATAAATGTTAAAAAAAAATTAATTTTTTTTAGAATTGTTTTAAATTTTTTTGGGAATTTTTGAGTTTAAGGTTATCCAAGGTTGTGGGCGTGAGGTGAAAGTCAAGGCCACTGACATTCAACATGGCGGCCGGGAGACATCGCAACATGGCGGCCAGTCGGCACCTGGCGCCTGTCCCCGTACCCATGTAACAGAATCGGCATTCTACTAAGGTTATTTTGTATAGGCATGAAATAGATGGACGATCCCACTTACTTTCCTGAGGATATTAACCACTTAATGGCCATATTGTGTATTTTCAAACATTATAATATGTTTATCACTATTCATTTGTCGGATATAAAAAATTATTTTAAATAGTATTTAATCAAAATAATTACAAGAATAATATTAGTAAACATGGGTTATTACGTTCGTTATATTTTTCCAAGTTGAAGGAAACACGATGGTCTCATGATGTCAGGGAAGGTTTCAAGTCAAACTCTCTCCATCCCTTTAATCCCGTTGAGCACATTAGGTACGCTGCATACGTTGTGCGTGATATGCGTTTGGGGAAACGTTATATATACATATATGGGTAGTATTGTGTGAGGGTTGCATACGGAAAAATAGTGTATATATATATAACTTTATAAATAACCACACCTAAATTATTCACGACCTCTTTTTTAACAAAAACAACACACACTTTGCAAGCACGTTTTGCAAATATTATCTCGGATTCCTTAAATATAGGTGCTGTATCTGGAAACTTACTAATTTAATAGTACAAAACTTTACAGAAATTACTCTAAACTTTGCCATTAGGATCCACTTGTTTCTGTGAACGACGTAAAAATGTCGAAGCATAAATGGTAGTCGTGTTGGGCTTCACCGTGTTTTTCACCTTTCGAATTTTTAAACCTTTAAAATAGTATGTCTAGTGTGGTGCTCAGGCTACACGTAAAAAGGACTAATGGCTTGAGATGTACGCTGCAACAGAACAACGTCCAATAAAATAAATAATTTTCATCGATTAAAAAAATTTATTTGTCAATGAAACGATAATTATAAGCACATATTGCAACATCTCGTTTCATTATGAGTTTGCCAAGAAGTTTGTTTATCTTGTGCAACGTCATTTTTTCGTAAGTGCGTGAATGATAAAAAATGCACAAGATAGCAGTGACGGAGAATATTTTCGATAGTGTTATCTGTGTTTAAAACTTCTGAAATAAACGTCCTCTCTAAATTGCGTTACGAGAAGTTATTACCCCATTGTTTAATTTTGTAATTTCCACGATACTGGCGCTGTTTATTTTTTGTTCTGTCAGGTTATCATATGTGCCTTTGCACTGTTATAGTAGACATGCAAGATTAACAGAACTTTAAATTTGCCACGCATGTAGAGATGTTTTAACATGAATGTAATGTAGGATTTAGTTAAGCCCAGCAATTTTCACACAGGTTCCTTATATCGCCTGGACTCTGGACTCTTATGAATGTATAAGTCCTGTTCCTGATTTTCTGTAGCCGAAATTATCCTAACGTTTTCAAAAAGGGCAAGAATAAGAGAGGAAGAATTTGGCATACCGGATATCACAGAAATATAATGAATTTACGTAAAAGTATATAAAAAGAACGTCTCCTACAGTAGTAGAGGCAGTGAAGAGTTTACACTTAGCACTAAAGAGTAAAGTTCATTTGACACGATACTGAAGCTACAGATAATTATGACAGTTATACCGAAGTTGTGTATCTAGGCTATATTGTTATGAATTCTACGCACAGGAAAAACGAGAAATGGTTCCAATGTACAAAATGTTTTACTTGATGCCACTAACAAATCTCTGGCGATGCTGGAAGAGATCCATATGTTATCAGCCATATTTGTCTATACTTCTGGTTATGGCATTAAGAGTTTTTTTTGTTATTTTCTGGACTTCACAACATTTAAAAAAAAAAAATTTTCTGACTGGAATAATTTCTTAGAAAAACTCCGCCTATATCAAGTAACAAACACAGCTACACT
>NQII01011700.1:14037-28192 GCA_002778355.1 Clitarchus hookeri
TCTCTCTCTCATCTAGCGACACCTCGCTCTCGCGAAAGGAGTTCCGGTCAGGTTACTTACAACTTTTCTGAAGCCCTGTGAAACTTCGACTTCCAGGCTATTCCGAGGGGCCGCGGTGGCCGAGTGGTTAGCCTGATCGCCTCCCACCAAGGTGAACCGGGTTCAATCTTCGGCCGGGCCACTCCCGGATTTTCGTAACTGGGAATCGTGCCGGACTATGCCACTGGTAGTGGATTTTCTCAGGGATGTTCCGTTTCCCCCGCCCTTGCATTCTGGCACTTATCCATTGTCATTTCATCTCACCCTCATCGGCTCTCAAGACCTCGTTTTTAAGATCCCAAATCTCTCAACTCAACTCTGGCTATTTCTCTGATTCTCTGCCTCATGCAAGTAAAGCTTGAGAGAATTACACCAAAGGAACAACGCGCCGCATTCGTGCGCACTCAGTGCAGTATTATTTTTCATAAGAACTATTTCTTACTAGGCATTACCAACACATCTATTTTCTCTCTGTTGTTATTGATTTTATTATAAAGGAAATATTATCGCTAAAAATAATATATATTTAAAGTACAGTTTAGCCAAGAGTAAGATATTTTTATGTCAACATAATTATGAAACGTTTATTATATACCACATATTAAAAAAAAACAATTAAACATGTCATACATTGGGTGTATTTTCGAAGGTTTGATTTAAAAAGTTTTAAATACCGCGAATAGAATATAGACTTCCATTCTCTGCCTTCACACAAAGAGTTTTCCTTCTGTTATTGGCCGCGTGCGTTCGTAAAACATTTTGCCATTCGAATGTTCAATGCGAAATAATTTTCACCTGCAATGGACGTCAGCGATTCGCAGACAGGCGCCTAAGACGCGTAACAGTTGAACTATCGAGTCGCGAAAGTGGATCTGAGATAAAGTGTTTCGAAAAGATAACCAGACAGGAATTTCATTCGCGAAAAACCGAGTGTCCACGCACATCACGACTTGCTGCTCCGTGTTGCAGTTGCCGCCAGTGGAGCGAAGTAACCTCCCCAACTTAGGAGGCATTCTGGCGAAATACTTTCCGAAATTTAGCGAGGGGCAATATTTAATTCACCCCCTCCTCCGAGGTTGTTACTCCACGGATGGCTACAAAGCTTGTGCGATGTTCTTCCGTTGCTGAACAGGCAATCGAAAATCGCGAAATATTTTCCAGTCAACGCATTTACCAAACCGCTGTAGTGTCCTCGTTCTTTTGTAATTGCATGATATATGTTTGACTTGGCTTGACGCTTTGGATAGTAACCATAAAGGTTCAGTCCTAGAAANGGCAACCATAAATTAGAAATCCGAATTCTTATTTGTCCAAAGAAAAGGGAAAGTAAATTCATACACACGTAACAACTATTAACAAAGAAAATCTTTGGACATGTGCGGAGTTGAAACGTAGGAAATAGAAAACCTTTGCTGCAGCGAAGCCTAGTCTCTACGCATGTGGGAACCTAACTAGCAACGTTCGCTTGTTTTGCCACGTGCGTTGAAACTGCTCGACTCGTAAACAGACTTGCCCCACATCAACAATAGGAACATACTTCCCGTAGTTTGATTTCAATTTACGTTACACACGTACGCTTGCTCGAACTACAAAAAAAAAAAACGTACATATTGTGTCCTATACCCGCCTGAACTAATAAATGTGTTTCCAGAACCCAACGTTCTTCTTTCAAGATATTTTATGGTTCCGTGGCACGATATCGATAATAACTTTATCGTCAAATCATTTTAAAAATACATTACTAATAGTTTTTCTAACGTAAATATAAGAATATTAACTAAAAATCTTTATTATTACAAATTTCTAAATGTTATGTCATCGCATAGTTTGGTTTCAATATAAGTGTTTATTGAAGTCACAGCACTGGCACGTGGCAATTTATTTGATAACAGACACTTTGTTTATCTGCAGTAAAGATTTTACTTCTGGATATTTCGACTTTAAATTTTTGTCATAAGTTAGAATGGAAATATAAGCGAACAGTACTACAAATTTCCAAGAAATTTTCTCTGTGGCATTCTTATAACATAGCATTTATTTTGGGATATAGCTTAACAAATAATTTNTACTACAAATTTCCAAGAAATTTTCTCTGTGGCATTCTTATAACATAGCATTTATTTTGGGATATAGCTTAACAAATAATTTTTGTTCCATTTTCAGATTTGCACGAAAAAATATAAAAATAAAACAATATTATAACTCGTTTTATTATTTTCTTAAAAGCCATGTGTCTGCATTGCCATATGTTTTTATGTGAATATGACGTCTTTAATATCAGACCGACATATAGGGTACCAGAGTGNTGTGTCTGCATTGCCATATGTTTTTATGTGAATATGACGTCTTTAATATCAGACCGACATATAGGGTACCAGAGTGGAACGGCTATGTAACGTCTGCAGGGCGGTCCATGCCGACACTGGAACTTTGTGGCTGACAACATGATTAAAATAAATGCAATCTCGTTCCATCGCGGTTTCTTCGCACCTTTTGGNACTGGAACTTTGTGGCTGACAACATGATTAAAATAAATGCAATCTCGTTCCATCGCGGTTTCTTCGCACCTTTTGAATAAAACATTTGAAAAATCACTCATTAATGACGTGCTTAGTTGTTTACTAAATATGTTTTGTACAACAAGCGTTTTATACATTTTTTTAATACAAAAATAACTCATTGTTTATTAAATTAAACTTTTAGTTATATTTTATTTATAAATTATATTATCTCATTTAAAANACAAAAATAACTCATTGTTTATTAAATTAAACTTTTAGTTATATTTTATTTATAAATTATATTATCTCATTTAAAATTAATATGAATGAAAATAGTTTTTATGCGAAATAATACTACTTTTAGTGTGGAAGAATGCGGTGCGTTGTTATTTTGGCGTAATTTTCTAGACTCCGTTAATCTTTTTTTTGCATGAGGCGGAGGGATGTCCTGGAAGTAGAACTTTAGTAGCGCATCAGAAAAGTTGAATGTACACTCTAAATATTACTGTTTCAATCAGTAAACAGTATCTAACTGATTCAACAGTCACTTCAGCGAATTTAACTGATGAATCAGTTTAAAAATTCCAGTTTTCCTTCACGTATTGAAACAGTGACATTTTCCATTGATTAAACAGTCCCTTTTTTTTNCAGTTTAAAAATTCCAGTTTTCCTTCACGTATTGAAACAGTGACATTTTCCATTGATTAAACAGTCCCTTTTTTTTTCTCACTGTTTTGCAGTGATTATTTTTTTTTACTGATAGATCAGCTAAACAGCGTGTAAAAATGGAGATCATACAACGTGTAAAAATGGCCGTTAAACAACCCGTATAAACTGAAATAACAACCCATAAACTAATAAAACCAATACAAAAAACTTTTTAAAATGTGTTTCATCTTTCAAAACACCATTTTATGAGGTAACATGAACATTCAGACTTTCATTCCGTTTTTACGTCTTTCATTTAGTTTTCGTGTAATCATCACAGCGCTCTGTTTGAAGTTTTAAACTGCATTTAATGTTTTATGTTCATATGTTTTAAATTACGGAAAATTGCGCAAAATAAATAGTAAACTATCGTAAATATGTTTATTTCTCGTAATTATGTGTCTAAATTCAATAAAAACAACATTTAATTTGCCGCTGCAGTTGGCCGTCACTTATTCAATAAGTGAAATGGTTTCACGTCACAAATTCAATCAGCGAAATTTTTCCACTGAAACAATCAGTGGTTTTCCACAGATTCTAAGTGGGGTCATTTTCACTGATTCGAGTAGTTGAATTTCACTGCGAATCAGTGATTTCCACTGATTCTAATTTAGAGTGTAACCGTGAATGAACTATATGCAAGCATGACCTTGACTTGGCGGTGCGCATGCGCGAGATGCGGGTGGGGGACCCCGCGGCTACTAGCGGCAATTCTGTGCGCGGACGAACATTTCTTGGCAGTATAGATCGCACGACTCCGATGTGCTAGCCCACTGGCTTTGGTGTCAAACGAAATATATCTTCTATAGTTATGTCGATTTAAGCTATATAAATCAAGTATTCATTTCGCTACTTTCATTTTATTCCCATGTCCTAAAAAAATAACCAAGACGCATTCACGTAAAACCCTCGGCCGTGTCGCCAACACAGTCACGCCACGATGTTTTCAGACTATTCTGTATTTCACATCGCAACGAAAAAGTATAATGTACACTGCTAATGTAGGAATTGCTTTCAGCCCTTTGAATACCCTTAACGTAATTCCTTACCGAATAACTTAACGGTCGCTGCATAGTGCGGGACCGGCCAAGCAAGAGGATAGGGTTGTACGTGTTAAGTGACTTTAGGCATGTCTCGGCCACCTTTCACAATATCGCCATCACACAAAAAACACTTTGTATATTTTGAAGAGAAGAACCATGGTACAAGAGTGCAAGTATGAGTACATTAAGAGAGGTTTGTGTGTTTGCACTTTTTTGTAACTCATAAATCTTAATTTACACACATATTTCAGGGTATTAAAATTTTCACAAAAAACATTTCCGTGGAAATGTGGCCTGGGAATGATGGACGTAGTTTTTATGTTTGAAAGCGATATCGTGAAAGGTGGCTGAACCGTTTCTGTAATATCATTGAACATGTGGAACCTTATCCTCTCACTCGGCCAGTCCCGCATCAGACAGCCGGGTTAAGTATGGTCCATTCACGGTTACTTCCAACTTTCCTGAAGCGCTGCTTGAAGTTCTACTCCCAGGATATATCTGCAGCTTCTTGCAAACAAAGCTTAACCGAGTCTAGAAAATTTCACCAAATCGCATTCCTGAGCACTCATTGTAATAACATTTTGCATAAGAACTATTTCTTACTAGGCATTACCAAAACACATATTTTCTCTTTGTTATTATTCATATTGATATATGTATTTTATATATATATATATATGTATACAGAATAGAAGTAAAAGTACATAGCCCATAGCTGATTGCCCATATCCCACATCCCATAGCCATAAACATTAAGTACGTTTATGTTAACAGAAGAATAAAACGCTTGAGATACGTGGCATATTTAGGAAACCACCAAACGTCATAAATGGGATGATTTTTTAAAGGTTGATACACAGAGTGTAAAGGAACCGCGATTAGACAATAACCATACAACAGTGCTGAAGTTTCACTCACCCTGTGGGACCTAGGTGCAATACGTCAGCGTAAATAGGCGTGTATGGCTTTGCACTTGATGAAATTACACCGTACACTCTAAACTTGACTCAGTAAGAATTGAGACAAATTTTGAAAACAATGAGAACTGAGCAACTGGTAATAAGTGCCTGATAACTAATTAATGTAGTGGTAGAATTTCAATGGTGTATTTGTGATTTTTTTATCACTGAATGTCAAGAATGTGACTGCTATAAATCATTTGTTAATTTGCTTGATTCGCCGGTCAGCAGTGGCTTATCAACTGACCTTCAGTGAACGTTATTTCACTGATTCGCATTTAGAGTGTATAATAAAGGTGGGATGGCATCGTGAGACTTTGCAGCACCCTAAAAAATACAAAAGACGGGCTGTCTGTCCGCTCTCCAAGTGCAGTTGTTCGTCTGTCCGACAGCATAGCGCCCAGGGTCAACTGTTCATTAGCCCCGGGGCACGTTATTCCGAACACAGTCGTTCCTCTGCGGCATGAGGCAGAGTACTTGAACCTCTCTGTCTTGCATTTACGTATGGGTTGTGTTGCGCCTACAGCAGCTCTCACTCGACACGAGATACACGCCAAACATGTGCAGTATGGCACTCTCATACTAAGTCTCTTGTGAGAACTTCTCGTGCAAGGAAGAGCTCACAAGAACACAGAAGATAGAGCAAGTCCTGTTTTCAGGAGAGTTTTGCATGAAACAAGTGTTTCTATTGGCCGTTATTTGCTAGTCGTGTGACCATATATAAAGAATGTTCACAAAAATCAACGACAAACTCCGTCAAGTGATTCCTCACATAAATATACACGAGCAGTATACACATGATATTTAGTCTAATTCGCTTCCTATGGATAGTGCACGCTTGTAAAGGTGTAGATAAGTGGCAGGTTTACAGCACGGGACCAAATTTAGACTTCAAAGAGTACGTGTAGTGTCCCAGTAAATTAACATACACATCTACAAAAAATACTGTCGGTGTACATAAGTAATAGGTTTATGGAAAAATATGGTGTTTGCCACCCAGGTGTATTCTGTCACATGATAGCAACGCCTCACTATTGTGTGCGTGCGTGTGTGCGTGGTACAGCATTTACTGGTACACTACACGTACTTTTAGAGTTCTAACTAAGCACATTTGGTCCCATGCTGTAACCTATCGCTCATCTTCACCTTTACANACTAAGTACATTTGGTCCCATGCTGTAACCTGTCGCTCATATTCACCTTTACAAGCGTGTACCGTCCTTTAGGAAGCGAGTTAGGCTAAATATCATGTATATGCTGTTCGTCTACATTTATGTGAAAAATCACTCGGCGGAGTTTGTCGGTGTTTATTATGAACATCCGGGGCCGCGGTGGCTGAGCGGTCAGCATGCTCGTCTCTCGCCAAGGAAAACCGGGTTCAATCCCCAGCTGGGACACCCCCCGGATTTTCGCAAGTGGGAATAGTGATGGACGATGCTGTTGGTCGGAGGGTTTTCTCGGGTATCTCCCGTTTCCCCACCTCTTCGTTCCAGCGCTGCTCCATACTCACCTCGCTTCACCCTCATCGGCTCTCAGGACCTCCATGTTGCGAGCCACCCAAATCTCTTCACTCACTCACTTTATGACCATTCTTTATATAAACCGGAGAATTAAAGAGAAGAGCTAAGAAAAACCAGGCGGAAAATATTAATTGCAAAGTATTCTTGATAATTTTGTTCTGGAAATGAAATTGAGTTCAGATAGTGTTGTGAGAGTGTTGTATTAGTATAATAAATATCCTGTCCTGTTAAATAACGACTACTTTAAAACAGTGTGTGTTGATGAGATTTAATTACTAAAATTGTGGCCAGTTAAGATATTCTGAGACCACCAACTTTTCTTATGCAAGAAGGTATTTTACTGCAAGTTTGAACTGTGCACTCGTTTCTCATGGCAGTTTCCTGATATCCTTGCATTAGATTTCTCATGCGACGCCTCGTGCGAAATCCATTTTGCGTCGTGTAAAAGCAGTGTAAGAAATAATTTCGATCCGCGCTGTGTGTTATACTTCCATAAGAGGATAATAGTTCGTGAAGTTCATGAAGGGAAGTCAGGGGGCAGTTAATTAAGCAAAACTAATTAATTCAGGAGGATTTTTACTGATTCAACTTACAATAATTACAGCGTGATGTGGTTGGTGGGGTTAGGGATCGAGGTAGGTGTGAAGGACAATCTGTTATGGGAGGACAAGTATATAAGGGGCTTCGGGCTATATCTCGCCCTAGCGTAAGACACTTACCCCCAATCACCACTCGGAGACGCCGTTCAGGAAGGCAGGACGCCGACTGACACACCAGCCCTTAGCCGCCGTGTCCACCACACTTCTGATTTACGCCCACCTTCTCCGACATCCTTGGTCCCTATTGGCTCTCCCTTGTAGCCTGGGCGGGGTTACTGCCGTTAGATGTTGATGAAATTGCCGCAACCCCACTGTGTCAGCCAGACCCATATATTCTACGTACTTCTGCATATTCCTGCATTTTCAGTCGTTGCGTTACAGTCCCCGTTGTTTGTGAACATTGTTTTAATAACAGTCGTTGGCCGCATTCCTGCCTTACCCGGCCTNATATTCTACGTACTTCTGCATATTCCTGCATTTTCAGTCGTTGCGTTACAGTCCCCGTTGTTTGTGAACATTGTTTTAATAACAGTCGTTGGCCGCATTCATGCCTTACCTGGTCTCGCTTATTGTGTTGTTATCGTAACATCACCCCAACGTTATGAAGACGAGATGTCCTCATCTCGCCCAAGGTCCTGGGAGAGAAGGATCGTAGTGAGAATGGGTAAAATTTTCTGAAACTGAAGCAGGCATTGCGTAAGAAACGTCATGTATAGCAAGCGAAACGCGGGCTAGGCGGTGGATGTGAGAATTGTCGTATTGTGTCTCTTGTGTAGGTTGTGGGGTTGTGGAAGTGGGCGACAAGTGATGGCGGAGAGTAGTTCGTCGTGTACTGACGAGTGTCTGAGACACTGGGTCGGCGGACGTATGGGTTGCGGACTGATAGGTGTGAACTGGATGTGGTCGGAGTGATGTATATATGTAGTCCGAAGCAAGTGTGGTGGTGGGGGTAAGTAATGGTGTGGGAGCTCACCCGGTGGGCGGGGATAGTTAACGGTGGTAATGTAGGAAGGGGCTACAAGTGGGGGAGTACATGTATAACATATAAATGTGGTATACATTGCTACAACAACCTGAACTTGTACAATTATACAGTAGTTTTCATTCTTAAAATTTGCCACTGAGACTGTCTCTGCATGTAACAAAACACTTTTACATAACCATTTTTTTAAACATGAAAGATTTGCTTTAACCATACATAATCTACAACTAAATAAAAGCATATATTACAACATGGGAGGCCTTCATCATTAATCTATGTACAGTATAATGTGCAATGAAGAAATCAGCAACAAAATATTTAGCTTCACAATAATATGAAGTCTCATGATAAAGAACAATTTCCGGCACCCCTGATACAGCTTTGCAACGCCAGATTTTATAATCTCCGCAGACTTTCTGTACTTTCTAAATCATCCACAATGGAAGTACTCTTAAATTTGGATTAAAAATAAAATCTTACTCATTTATTCTTAAACATTAAAATAACTAAATTCTTGTAAAAATTGTATAGCTGTTCAAGGTAAAGTGAGCACTTTTGAAAGCCCTGCTTAAGCTCTACTTGTATGCACATTGTGTATCCTTCCACTGTATTAAAATGTAACATTTTTATAGACTTAGTCACTTTAATCATGCGTCAGTTAAGTGAAACTGTGGAATTATTATGAAAATTAATATTTTACAGATTTGATAATTGTTATACTTGCACGCCATAAAAAATCAAAAAGCGAAAGAAATAATTTCAGAATTTAAAAATGTTTACCCAATGTATTTAATTAAACGTTAAGACGTGGAACTGCTTTCCTTCTGTCGTTACCAACTTAACTGGGCGCATACCAGCCAGTGTGAACGTTACAATAAATGAAGGCAAGGACAGTGACATTTTTCAAAGATTGATTTCAAAAGTGCTCAACTAGCCGTGAACAGGCTATATTCTCCTATCATATACAATATAAATCGTCCTTTGGACAATTTTGGTTAGTGTGTGTAATGTAATGAGTTATGTGTGTTTTACTGTCGGTTGCAGTGTTATATTGGAAGACACTATCCTTCTACCTTAAGGTGATGTCCGCGCTCTCGGATTTACGCATATTCCTCCTCAACCTAATTTCCAAATTCGCTATTTAAAAACCCACTCTTGCAAACTACAGAGGGCATGTTTACTGTCATTTTGAAACAGTCATTTTTTTCTCTGTTGCTCATTTCACATCTACAACCATAATAGAAGGTTCCCTCAATATTTCATAATTTTTGCCTCAAATGGGAAAATATAGATAGATTTGAAACAGTACAAACTACGAAACGCCTGTTGTGTAGTTATTTTTGCCATAACAGGCTTTGATTTTTAATATCAAGTCATGTTGTTTGATACTAAAGAGACGTAAATAAATCCATAACGTTCATGGAGGGGGGAGGGATGGTCTATCAACCTCAATAGTCTGGCGGTTGTGATTTTTTGGAAAGCGAGTGTTAATCGCATGTTTGCATGCTAGGTTGAAGAATGGAACTGGATCTACGGATGTACGATATTTCAAAAGCGAGGCGAAAAGCTAATAAACTGTAATCCCGTGAGGCACAAGGCACCGTGATAAAAGTGGTGTGATATTCTTGTTGGGCCTATGAACTGCGCGTGACAGTTACAAAGGCGGCACTGGGAGTTAAGTACGTGTGAAAGCCGACCTTATCGGCCGTTATTTGACGTGGCTAGTCAGACGAGAGGTTGAACACGTCCACGAAGCGTGCAGATGTGAGCGAACTCCGCTTTCATGACCGCCGCGCCGGTTCAACAGTCAGCAGGAACGTCTGCAGTGCAGGAATACTTCGCGGTTCAATGTCCTGTGTGTTAGATTCCACTGTCCTTAATTACCCAGTGCTCAGATGTTCGTCTATTCGCAGACACCCACTGTAAAATAAGTTCCCCACGAACAAAACTTTTGTTTGATCTATATATTACTATAGATAATAACATTACATTATGATTACAATAGTTTAGCAGTATCCTTTGTGATAAATTCACGAACTGTATTTGGAAGATTAAAGCATTATTCCAATGATTTAAGGAGTTTGTTCTTTGGTAACTTAGCATTTAAAAGGTTCCGTTACTTAAATAAAACTATAATGAATGATAGAAAAGTTGTAATATTACTTATTTCTTTTCTTTTGTATACAGCAACTTTTCTTTACTAGAAAATAAAGTACAGGAAAACTTTTTTGCTATAAAGAAAGATGTTTAAATAAAAAAGCTTAATACCAACAAACCTAGGTTTCTTTAACCTTCCCTTTGAATTAAAGCAAGATATAGTTAGTATAAAAAAAACAGCGTCAAGAAATGATTTTCTTTGCTATACTTAAAGTTTTGATAGGAATTTTTTTACAGTGCGGTTTAAATAAGAAGAATGTGTAAAATAGTGTTCTATTTTATAATTTAATAATTAATTATTTGTTTTACTACGTCTTAGTTTTTCATGGCAAAATTAAAAGTTATGTCTTTCCTTACATTTAACAATGAAAATTACAAAGTTTGAGATACAGAATATTAATTATAAATAATAATTTAATACTTTCGCACGTACATATAAATGAGTTTACAAAAACGCTTAAGATATTTAATGAATAAGAAAGGCTTAAAATTTACAAATACAGTGACTTAAAAACAAGGATTTTATAATTAAGATTACTGTTTCATTATGCAAGAGTTTTACTTCGTAAATAAGTAAAAATCCTTTTTGAGCGTTATCTGAACACTTACGAATCAAAAGTTCCCGACTCGAAAATTCTTACTCAATGACCGTGTTAAAATGCCTGAGAAGGAATTTTACTTTTAATAAAATGTTTAAAACTACTGTATTTCTGATTTTTATAAATTGTGGCCTTCAGAGGCAACTTTAACCTAAATTGTAGGTAAGCCTATTTACTGTTTTGCTGTTAAAAACAAATGTGCTTTATTCTGTTTTGTGTGTTCGTTATCAGAAAGCAGCAATAAAACGAAAGTGTTTTCGTCTAATAATTACAAAATTAAATACTACTCTCCAAAATGTGGACTAAAGCAACACCCAAGGGCCTAAGTAACGCCCAAAGGTCTAAGTAACTCCAAGTTACGGTACTTATTTTCTTGTGGATTACAGGTGTTTCTGTGAATATTGGGCCACATGTAATTTGGGCGTTGATCGCGCCAAAGTGAAGTATGTAAAGGGAGCTAAATTTTATATAATGAAGGGTGTGCCTTGGTTTTTTCCTCTTCACTCATCACAAGTTAGCGCTATTGCTTCGCTTCTACTATGCGCAATACGAAAATGTATGGGGAAGTCGTGGATTGATCCAACAGAAGTTTCATATATGCAGTTGTCTGTGCGCTGTCAGTCAGTTTGTCTTCACATGTTTAGTTTCTGTTCAGGGATCTCCAAGACGTGTTTAATGAACTGTGACCCACTGAGGTTGACATCAACTGAATTCCAGATATCAACCCGTGCAGTTTCCTTGTGCATGATCGAGGACAGATTGCAAGTGAAGGTTGTGTATGGTCAGCACTGTACACGACAAGGAGTTAGTGGCTGGCGTTTTCAGAGCCTTCCTCGTGAGAAATATGATTTGTTGAAGTTTCTTCATCTCTCGTTTGCGAGCTGACAACAACTAACACGAAGCACGTTCTTCAATGGTTGCGAGAAGCACGCTCATCACTAGTACAGCACACCTCATAAAATTGAACGATTGCAACACTTGAGTTCGAAATTTAATTCGGGATTTAATAACGTTTCTCTAGTAGCACGAATAATATAAGTCACTTCCTGGGCAGTCCCGGACAGACAGCAGAGGCGGAGATAACCCTAAACGACACAATAGGTAAGTGCCCATATGGCGTGGCGGCTCCTTTGATTTGGGCGTACCCATTCTCTGATTGGCTGCGCGAGGCTCTGGGAACAGGCCTTGTGCCTCATTGGCCACTGCATGATGTGAAAAACTCCCTATTGGCTGGGCTGCCGGCTGGTAAGTAAGTTACCAGGCGCTGATTGGCGCACGAGCGTTCCGACATTTTGTTGGACATTGATGTCAATTAGTTGACGTGTGAGCCTTTAGTTCGTGGTATAAGTGATTGTTACGCCTCTATATTATGAACATATCCAGACAGACGCAGTGTGCAGCATTGTGTGCAGGAACGTTATTTCTGGCCGGTGTTGTAAACTGCGCGACTCAGTGTCCCAGGATCTTCCCTCTGGTTGACTGATTCTTAAACCGGGTTACTGTTCTAGGATATGAATGCCACTTATGTATACAGAATGTTCAGAAACTCACTACCCAAACTCCACACATACTTTATTTGGGCCAATAGTAACACGAAAGCCCTATACACTCATATACGGAAACAATTGCGTTCAAAGTTACGGCGTACAATGACTGGAGAACAAGGTGGTGCGGTAATGCATGTAAGACAAGTTACATAGGAAGTAGGCGTGCGACGCTGCGTATGTGCCTAATAACCTAGTGTCACGCACCTACGACCTATG
The DNA here is from genome assembly GCA_002778355.1 of Clitarchus hookeri. Taxonomy (NCBI): domain Eukaryota; kingdom Metazoa; phylum Arthropoda; class Insecta; order Phasmatodea; family Phasmatidae; genus Clitarchus; species Clitarchus hookeri. The sequence continues at coordinate 26,908 of NQII01011700.1, forward strand.
CAACTTGTCATACATGCATGATCGCACAGGCTTGTTCCGCAGGTGTTGTACGCCACAACTTTAAACACAATTATGTGACAAAAAAACACGTTTCCGGTTCTGTATAGAGCTTTTTTTTGTTACTATTGGTTATTAGAAACAATGTCGGGAGTTTGGCCACTGAGTTTCCGAACAACCAGTATAATTTATCATTATAACGAAACAAGTGCTTTGTCTAGCTAACCCACATCACGCATAAAAATTTTATTTATTTGCAACTCCTGAGGTTATAAATTAAATCTGGTCTGAAAGAGTAGTCTGTGGTACGATTACCAATAATTGTCGCACACACGCCTCAAATAACGGTTCGCGTACGAGTATTGCGGTACGTTTGGCAGCTGCGGGCGACCTCTGTATGAATTACGGCGGGGCTCTCGGCCAGCTGATGCGGTGACGGCCGAAGAAGTGTCACACAAAGGAGGTCATCACGACGTAGCCGCCAGCGCGGAGAGATGGCTCCAACCCGGCCAAGACCAACACGAGGCCGTGGAACTGGTGACGCGGAAAAAGGATCAACTTGGATATCTTGGATGTTTTGTTCGAGTCGCGTCGCTGAGGTTACCGCGTGTGACGTAGTTGTGCAGCGATCCAGGTACGTCGGGACCCCTTCCACAGGTAACAACTGAAAACAAAGCTTGTGAGATATACACATTTGAGAGAACTACTTTTTATTGCTCATTAGTCGGTAGTTAAGGTGGTCAATTTTGTAGAACATCCCTAGGGCACTTTTACTTCCACCTAGTCTCTAATGTTGTTACTGTAATTAATAATAACTTTTGTTTTAAACGTCAAAACCTCTGTGTAGTGTTAAAAATGTAACTATTATCCCTTATAAGTGGCCACAAAGATTTTAAACCGAAGGTCACATCGTATGTATAAAATCTGACAACCACCCAGGCGTAGCTAGAATTCCATTTAGACAAGGGGAAAAAAAATTAATTTTAAATTTCTAACATTTGCATATTTATTGGTTTATTAATTTGTCCGATTTCGCACAGGAAACACCTGTTGAGAATTGTTTGTACACCTGGCAAAATTCTTTGATTTACATTTTCCGCAGTTTCAGTATTTCTTCCCTCGCTTATGCCTCAACACTTTCAACTCGACATTTCTGCACTGTGATGACCGTTCTCAAACAAACTTCCTGGATACGTGCCTGTGACGTCACACGTGGATGCAGAAGGCGTGTGGTAGTGGTAAGAGCCCTGCTGGAATTACGATCACCCTCGTGGGTCGCACTTATCCT
>NQII01011702.1:0-11467 GCA_002778355.1 Clitarchus hookeri
GTCGAAATATACCACTTTCTGGAGTTTTTTTGTTTATTTACGGCAAAGCCCCTAATCTAGAAAATTACCAAAAAATTAATTGGAACATACTTACTACAAGCAATGTGTACTTACCGCATATTCTTCCTTGATCTCCTCTTTAATANAAAAAATTAATTGGAACATACTTACTACAAGCAATGTGTACTTACCGCATATTCTTCCTTGATCTCCTCTTTAATAAAGGGTAAAACAATATCACAAGGCTTAGGCTTCACTTGATCCTTGTTTATACACAGATCTTCATTCATCATCTGGAAAGAACAAACGACAATCCACACGTCATCCACGCAGTGCCTAATATCACAAATCCTCTGCCCCTCAATTGTACCTGCAGGCATTTCAGGCAAGCAGCATGTTACGGATGGTGTGGGCAGGCCTTAGTACAACTGCGTACTTGAACACACAATAACACAGAAGACTGGCGGCAGCTTCAACATAAACAAGCCTCTATTACTCAACACGACACTTGCGTGTGGGCTATCACGACTCTTAACTTCCGGGATGGGTCACAAATCGCACTGCGTGGTGACGATACAGAGCAGTGCAACATCAAGTGCAGCGTCTGTTCTTACTGGGCTCGACACAACACGATGGACTACAAGGCAGCTGGAACTCCGCTGTACCTTCAGCAAAGACATGCAGGTGGGGCAATTAAGACTATAATTCAGTGTTACAAAGCATAATACTGCAGTTATTAAGTATCTCAAGTTATCTCTTGATTGGGTATTCATGAAAACAAGCACTTTAGAAAGCTCTGCTTTGGATATATTTATCTGCTTATTTGTCTCCTTCCAACACACGCAAAATTANAAACAAGCACTTTAGAAAGCTCTGCTTTGGATATATTTATCTGCTTATTTGTCTCCTTCCAACACACGCAAAATTAACACTATTACTGAAAAACAATAAATAAACTGGTCTGCTCAAAAAACCTTCACAAATTCAGTAAATATTCCTGGAAAGTTTTTTGAGGTGTGTGTAAAATTACCAAATGATATCAAGAAGATGTGAAAATGTTACTTAACAGAAATTTTTTGTTATGAGAAAATATGTATTTCCAGACTATTTATTTATTATTTANACTTAACAGAAATTTTTTGTTATGAGAAAATATGTATTTCCAGACTATTTATTTATTATTTATTTAAAATAGCTTTCAATTTCTCATTCCTATGAGAAGGATTTGTCAAGAAGCATTCACAAGAATAAGCATACAACGCAGGACAGTAAACATAACAATACAGATAGAAATACATATAAGTACAGTAGAGGTAGTCAGAATGCTATTGCGCATTGACACTAATATTGATTACAAGTCACTTCCGAGGTAGATTATTTAGAGAGCTTGACTGTAGAAGCTCTTACTAGAGAAAGTGGTTCTACATGAAACGCAATGTATTTTTGAGCTTCCCCATGTGTTGTAATTATAGATATAATTATTTTTTGAAAATTAAATGGTTTTCATTATGAAGATAATAGTTTGATATATGTACAGGATCGGCAGTGTTTGTTTCCATAGCCTCTGGAAGTGAGGTTTGCACGAGTTGGGAGTTCTTAGGCCAGCTATTATTCTAATGATTATTTTCTGTTAGTTGAAAAGCTTTCTTCCAGTCTGAAGAAATTCCCCACATTATAATACCATATTTCAAGATGGAGTGCACATTTGCAAAATAAAGGACTACAACAGTTTTTACGGAACAAACTTTTCTGATAAGAGTATAAAGCACAGCAAAGGGAACTGAGTTTAATGCATAGGAGAGATTTATGTTCCTTCCAGTTTAGGATCTGGTCTATCATCAGTCCTAAAAATATGGTTTTGGAGGATAATGATAGACAATCACTGTAAACTATTATTGTAGTTGAAATAAATTCTTCGTAGAGATTTTTTGATCCTGTAAGGAAAACAAAATTACTAAGGAAGATTTGGAAATGTTAAGAGAGGTTTGTTTGTGTAAGGAAACGTTTTTCCATTTCCTGAAGTATTGTGTGAAATTCAGTAGATCTCTGCAATGTTTTTGATATGGTCAACCACAATATTTCACTTCGAAAGCTTGAATACTATGTGATTCAAGGAATTTCACTAAAAATTTCTTTGAAAGCTCTCTCACAAACAGAACTCTGGTGGTAAGGATAGGCAATTCTGAAAGTGATGTAAAATCTATTGGTCTTGGGGTTCCACAGGGTAGTGTACTTGGACCTAGACTCTTTTTGGTCAATTTGAATGNGTGTGCTTTTGTAGGTTATGGGGTGGACTTCTGCGGGTTACGTTTATCAGAAGTCCGGTTGTGTTTCGTTTCGAACATCGTTGCTTTTGGGAAGCGTCAGCATTAATTAGATTAGTTCGTTTCTGTGGATCAGGCAACTTCGACATGTTGTAGTTCCTCCAGCGCAGTTTCAGGCAACGTCAACAAGTTTTTGTTGTACGAGAGGTTTGTTTCGTTTGACAACGCAGTATCGATAACGTGTTGAGAGCGGGACACGTGCAGTTTTAGATGACGCTGTTGGCAGATGCCAGGCGCTTATCTAAGGAGAGGGGGGTGATAGGTAGCACAAAAAGAGGCGTCTGTCTGTCGCCCTTAGAGCAGTCTTATTCAAGTCAGTCGTCAGGGAGAGTTACTTCACGACGCCCGTGAGGGCAGGTCAGCGCAGTCGAGAAGTATCATGCAATGCTAGCCCAGGCCGCTTTCGGGCAGGACTAGAACCCCCACATCAGCAACTAGACTTTAATATATCAAATCTCAGTCGGTGTGGGAGGTAGCCGCATTTTAAGTTTCTTTGGGTCAGTTTTTTTAAGAACATCATTAAGTAAACGACTGTGGCACTGTTATCTGCAATAGTATATTTAATGGTAAAGGTTCGTACTCTGCATACTGGACATTCGTATGTGAACTGTGTCATTTAAAAGATAAATAAAATATATATATCAAACTAATCTGGAACTTTTTTCTTAAGTAACTAGTGTTCAATTAACTGAGTCTTGTGTTTCTACCTCTGAGCAAGCCGTGGCAAAGTAAACAGTCGGCAGTAACAAGTGCCAAACGTTAACAACATGGCGCCCACCTGTGCGGCTGCATTAATATATCGTAACTCGCCCGCGGGAACTGTACAGGTTCCACAGGGTAGTGTACTTGGTTCTATACTCTTTTTGGCCAATTTGAATGATATTGTACTGTGTTCATATATTATTCGCAAATGATATTGTATAGTCTTACAACGGCATCATAAGCTTAAATTGTCTCATAGCGTGTATGCAGAAGGTCTTAGATATTGTTACATGGGAAGCCTGAGGGGCGTATCTGAGTTCGAGAGGGATGGAGGTCTCAGTAAAAATAAAAGACCTAACTATGATTTCTAATTTATTCACAGAGATAATAATTAAGGCATTAAATTATGTCTCTACTATTAAACTTTTTATTTAAAAGCGAGAACAATATTTAGTGTCTATTTCAACTCTAATTAACATCCTTCTTAATGTCTCTAGTTACAGTTAATTAACTCACACTCATCCATAAACACGTGTTCAGCCTATATGTTGCCATCATTTGTAATGTCTTTCACTCACACATCTAGTTCAATAGTTCAGGCTGCCAGCCGCAATCTTCACTGCTTGATACTCACAGTCGCTGAATTCCATTCTGCTGGTCATTTTTCTCGCTGCTCGTCTTCTATCGTTAGGAACTCAGCCATTCTACCATTCAACAAAATCTACAACTCCTCGGCTCTGAGGCCTGTCACACTTTTATATCAGTCGACCTGACTATCTGGAAGGTTCAACGCACCCAGAGTCACGATGAGAGAACGATGTCAGTAATACAGAGCATTCTTCAGATAAACGCAGAAATCCTTTCTGCCGAAGGTTAGGAGCAGAGAGTCGACACAGGGTTATTGTGGCAGAATGCCTCCATAACTCAAAACACGGATAGGATTAAGGTTTGACTGTCCTTAGTGACTCGCCACCCTGGTATCATATCGGTACTCTGTCCTCTTCCACCTGCTCACGTGAGATGGAAGCAACAAGCGCATAACACTGCCCACTCCTTAAGGCTGTTCATCCCAAATAGGCACTGCTACATCCGAACTATCATAGAGAGCCAGTCGGTAGATGTGATAAACCTTCACGTTTGCACGAGAGCCTTGACGACAAATCCGAAAGACCACATCATTGAGTTTATTCAGAATCGTGCATGGGGCCTTCCCAACATTTCCGTACCTTCGGGCAGAACCCTTTTTTTCTCTGTGGGTTGTACAGCCACACCAGTTGTCCTTGAAATACCTCACCCGACATTCTCCTAATATACTGCGTATTCAAACAGTCACTATTTACTCTGAGGTGCTGTCGAGCAAAATCATGAATGCCAACTAGTCTCTTAGGTAATTCGCTGGCATAATCGGTCTGCCAAACAGCATCATTTATGGTGTTACCCTTGTGGACTCATAAACTACTAAGCGGTAAGCAAGAAGAAACAATGGCACCTTTCAGTCCCAGTCATTTTGGTTGTCTCCCACAAAGATCAACAGGTATTGCTCAAGAGTGTGGTTAAGCCTCTCGACCATTCCATCCGACTAAGTGGGTAAGGTTGTAGTCGTAGTCTTTTTTCATCCACAGAAACGATTTTACCACCTGGAAGACCGCAGCTTCAAAGTGTCTTCCCTGATCAGAATGAAGTTCTAGTGGCACCCCAAGCCTCGAGGAGACATGCTCTATTAGTGCATCGGCCACAGTAAATGGTTCTTGGTTTGGGAGGGGAATGACCTAAAGCCACTTAGTAAAGGAATCTTGGGCCACCAGGAGATACTGATTACCTCTCTCANGTTTGGGAGGGGAATGACCTAAAGCCACTTAGTAAAGGAATCTTGGGCCACCAGGAGATACTGATTACCTCTCTCAGCGACAGGCAAGGGGCCCAGAATATCTACTGCAATCCTCTCCAATGGTTACCTCCAAACATTTCATTTCTGGAGGTAACCTTGTCCTCTGGTTCCTGGGCCATTCCTCGCGGTGCAGGTGTCACACCTTTGGCACTTCACATCCTCCCGACAATGAAGCCAGTAGAATGTCAGTTTAACTCTGTCAAGGGTCTTAGTAATATCAAAGTGCACACTAGATGACACATTAACACCAAAGTACCCACTGCCTGCCGTATTATGCAGTTCCTTCAAGATTTCTGGACGTCTACATTCTGGAAGGACCAACTGTAAGCATGTGTGTTTTCCACCAATACTTTCCCAGTTTCTGTAAAGTACACTATTCTTCAGTATGAGGGAATTCCATTGTGCCCAGTATGCTTTGACTGCTGCGCTCAGGCTAGATATCTCTTCCCGTTTTGGATGGCAGTCAGCTTCTTACCACTTTAATAATGGCTGCAAGTAGGATCATTCTGCTGATCTTCCCTATTATACCTCATCATTCCAGGTAGGTGACCAATCACAAGGTGAAGAACCTTTAATTCTTGTCTTCTGTCCGTACCTTCAGCAATTCACCACTCTTTTCTTCCTGATGTTTGCAATTATGAAAATAGGCNCCATTGTGCCCAGTATGCTTTGACTGCTGCGCTCAGGCTAGATATCTCTTCCCGTTTTGGATGGCAGTCAGCTTCGTACCACTTTAATAATGGCTGCAAGTAGGATCATTCTGCTGATCTTCCCTATTATACCTCATCATTCCAGGTAGGTGACCAATCACAAGGTGAAGAACCTTCAATTCTTGTCTTCTGTCCGTACCTTCAGCAATTCACCACTCTTTTCTTCCTGATGTTTGCAATTATGAAAATAGGCACACTTGGCCTCCTAGACAATGCATCTGCATTGCTGTGAAGGCATCCAGATCTGTGCTGTATTTCAAAGTCATATTCTTGAAGATGCTGTAATTATTACGTTTAGGGGCTTTTCTGAAAAACACAAAAAAAATTTCAAAATTATGATATATTTCTACTCTACTAATTACGTAGAACACGAATATATTAGGGGCGTAGCTTTAAAATAAGTACAAAATATTTAAAAAAATTGAACAAAATTGCGAAATGAGCAGTATAGCTAGTTTGTTTACGTTTTGAACGAAATGTTTTATGCCAACAAAAAATGCATTAATGGGTTCCGCACAGCTTACCTTGTTCATATTTAAGAGGGCGTAATATTAAAATAAGTATAATATATTAAAAAAAATTGCGAAATATGTTTGTTTACGTCTATTAACATCAGAGGAATTATACCAGCCCCCTATCTAGGTGAGTCAATTTACATTCTTTTGGTGTGTTTTACGGTTCCCTTAAATCCCTACATTCGTAGTTTAGTGTAAAACCCAAGCATCCTAGGTTAGTGTAAAACCCAACAATCCTAGGTTAGTTTAAAAATGTAAAATAGTGATTCACCCATCTTGGGGCTGGGTTCAGTTAGGTTAGGTGGGCACATATTACGAAATTAGTCGGACGTTAATGCCCCTAGTATATTCGTGTTCTGTATCATTAGTAGAGTGGAAATATACCATTTTCCGTGAATTATTATTATTTTTATAGAAACGCCTCTAAACTTAATAATTACCGAAGATACTGTATCTACTGGGCTATTTGACCTTCGGTATTCTTGGAATTAAGTGACCAGAATAATGAAGCATTGTCGTTTCTTAGAATAAAATGTTTGCCATAAAGGTAGGGGTGGAAATGTTAAATTGTGTTCACCAGAAACTCCCTGCGTGTAACACAGTAATTTCTCTTAAACTTATACAATACCTTACTAAAGTATTCTGGTGGTTTTTCTTCCCATCTTTAGCCTGAGATATCAGAGCCCCAATGCCTACATCACTAGCATCAGTGTCCAAAATGCCATCCTTGTCACATTTAAGTCTTTGGTTGTGAAGCCATTGTTCATGTCCCAAAGGTCCACAGGAGAAAATTGGATCCAAAGGCAAAAAATTTTATTTTTGCTGGATACTGTGACACATCTAAAGGGTATCGGTTCTTGGATAGCGACTCGAGCAAAGTGATTGTCAGTAGGGACGTCATCTTCCTTGAAAATAAAAAATTCAAACCTTCAGTAGTAACCATGGCAGAAAAACCCATAACTAAAATAATCCAAGGTGAAGACCCCAATTCAATATGTGGTGACGAAAATGAAATAGTTCACAGGGAAGATGAATCGTTTTTTGCATTTTTAGGATGGTCATCAAAATGAAGAATTAAGGGGAGGAAGCACCCGAGAAGAGGGAATGCCGCGACTATCCTTATGACCAGCAAAACACAAAGTTCGGCCAAATCACATAACCTACTACACTGAAAAAAAATAATGCTTCAAAAGGGTCTAGCAATGTTTAACCTAATTGAAATTTTATATATTATAAATTCCTGCCCAGCCTCTTTGAGATCGAGTATTCCTTAATGCCTACTTTATTACAAGTAAAAGTTTATATAACAAAAATACAATTGAATACCTTGAGCTAAGGAAGGCTAGCAAGGAAACACGTTCACGAAATATTTGTCCTAAATTGGGAATATTATTGATTGTTTTAAAGGGACTCAATGCCACATTTGAAAAAAATGTGTGCTAGTAAAAAAAAAAAAAAAGTACATACCGCGCTCGGCACACGAAAGTTAGTCTGCACATAAAATATAAACCAAAATAATGAGTTTTTTTCCGGATTGGAAGGGTCTAACCCAGTGGTTCCCAACCTGGGGGCGATCGCCCCCCGGTGGGCGATTTGGGTTCTAAGGGGGGCGATATANCAAAATATTTAAAAAAATTGAACAAAATTGCGAAATGAGCAGTATAGCTAGTTTGTTTACGTTTCTGAACGAAACGTTTTATGCCAACAAAAAATGCATTAATGGGTTCCGCACAGCTTACCTTGTTCATATTTAAGAGGGCGTAATATTAAAATAAGTATAATATATTAAAAAAAATTGCGAAATATGTTTGTTTACGTCTATTAACATCAGAGGAATTATACCAGCCCCCTATCTAGGTGAGTCAATTTACATTCTTTTGGTGTGTTTTACGGTTTCCTTAAATCCCTACATTCGTAGTTTAGTGTAAAACCCAAGCATCCTAGGTTAGTGTAAAACCCAACAATCCTAGGTTAGTTTAAAAATGTAAAATAGTGATTCACCCATCTTGGGGCTGGGTTCAGTTAGGTTAGGTGGGCACATATTACGAAATTAGTCGGACGTTAATGCCCCTAGTATATTCGTGTTCTGTATCATTAGTAGAGTGGAAATATACCATTTTCCGTGAATTATTATTATTTTTATAGAAACGCCTCTAAACTTAATAATTACCGAAGATACTGTATCTACTGGGCTATTTGACCTTCGGTATTCTTGGAATTAAGTGACCAGAATAATGAAGCATTGTCGTTTCTTAGAATAAAATGTTTGCCATAAAGGTAGGGGTGGAAATGTTAAATTGTGTTCACCAGAAACTCCCTGCGTGTAACACAGTAATTTCTCTTAAACTTATNAGGTAGGGGTGGAAATGTTAAATTGTGTTCACCAGAAACTCCCTGCGTGTAACACAGTAATTTCTCTTAAACTTACACAATACCTTACTAAAGTATTCTGGTGGTTTTTCTTCCCATCTTTAGCCTGAGATATCAGAGCCCCAATGCCTACATCACTAGCATCAGTGTCCAAAATGCCATCCTTGTCACATTTAAGTCTTTGGTTGTGAAGCCATTGTTCATGTCCCAAAGGTCCACAGGAGAAAATGGGATCCAAAGGCAAAAAATTTTATTTTTGCTGGATACTGTGACACATCTAAAGGGTATCGGTTCTTGGATAGCGACTCGAGCAAAGTGATTGTCAGTAGGGACGTCATCTTCCTTGAAAATAAAAAATTCAAACCTTCAGTAGTAACCATGGCAGAAAAACCCATAACTAAAATAATCCAAGGTGAAGACCCCAATTCAATATGTGGTGACGAAAATGAAATAGTTCACAGGGAAGATGAATCGTTTTTTGCATTTTTAGGATGGTCATCAAAATGAAGAATTAAGGGGAGGAAGCACCCGAGAAGAGGGAATGCCGCGACTATCCTTATGACCAGCAAAACACAAAGTTCGGCCAAATCACATAACCTACTACACTGAAAAAAATAATGCTTCAAAAGGGTCTATCAATGTTTAACCTAATTGAATTTTATATATTATAAATTCCTGCCTAGCCTCTTTGAGATCGAGTATTCCTTAATGCCTACTTTATTACAAGTAAAAGTTTATATAACAAAAATACAATTGAATACCTTGAGCTAAGGAAGGCTAGCAAGGAAACACGTTCACGAAATATTTGTCCTAAATTGGGAATATTATTGATTGTTTTAAAGGGACTCAATGCCACATTTGAAANTAAGCCACATTTAAAAAAAATGTGTGCTAGTTAAAAAAAAAAAAAGTACATACCGCGCTCGGCACACGAAAGTTAGTCTGCACATAAAATATAAACCAAAATAAAAATAGTATCCAGATATCTCTTCCTAAAAGTTTATTATTCTGTAAGACGCCTTTTTGAGTTTTTTTCCGGATTGGAATGGTCTAACCTTTCAGCCAGAGACGTGATAATTCTAACTAATTCCTAATCATTTTGGAAATATTTTTCTTTGATTTNTGGTCTAACCTTTCAGCCAGAGACGTGATAATTCTAACTAATTCCTAATCATTTTGGAAATATTTTTCTTTGATTTCAACATGTATTCCGCATTTTATAAAATTCATAGAACAGATATAAAAATTTTGGTCATACGTTTTACGTTTTTGTCCGCATAAACACAGGTTTTTTTTTTGTAGCCCTCCACACTATCACATCTAATGTAATATACTGCTAATTATCTAAATTCCTCTACAATTCTAATTATTTATTATAAACAATAACAATCATTGAAAATTTGTAGAAAATAATGTGTTATTTTTTGTTTCTCTATTAAAATAAGCTGTATAAGCAAAAGTTTGTATATCCTTTAAATAAATAAATATCATGCGTTTAGATGAGATATAAACTGAAAAGCACAGGTTCCATTATTACTGAGATGTGTCTCCGCCTTACCACGCTAACTCTTGTCACAGAAAAGCTGGTGAAATTTCCCGTCGCTATAATTCAGTCATGATGAGTTAGTGAGAGTTGTGTGGTAACCAGCCAATGGGTCTCTCGTGTAAATTGCTGATTTTGGGATATTGCTGAGGTTGTGGGTCAAATTACATGCCTTAATTATACTTTGCTGGGTCAAGGTGCATAGCCAAAATACCATTAAATAACAAGTAAATAATGTGTTTCTGGAGATAAATGAAGATTACATATTGCTTTTATACATATGCAATAACACTAATAGGTAATTTTATGAATAGTGGAGTTTCTGAAGGAAACACATTAAAAGCACAAAAGTAACATTAAAGGTTTTTCACTGATTACTTTTTTTTTCACGAGTACATAACATGGAACTAGTCGCGGTGGGAAAGAATGGGGCACTTACCGCACCTCCCTGGTTAACTTAGTCAAGTAAAACAATATACAAAAAGTTTAATACCTTATTTAAAAATGTCGGTTAACACTTGGCCCATACATAAGAATGTTGAAAAAATTATTTAANAAAAAGTTTAATACCTTATTTAAAAATGTCGGTTAACACTTGGCCCATACATAAGAATGTTGAAAAAATTATTTAAGTAATTTCGCTTAAAAAAAAATGCGTCTTCCGAGACGTCCAACCTTCCATGCATGAGACTGCTATCCTGCGCGCGACCATTGAACATGTATCCTAACGGTCGAAACAGATTTTCTATCTGAGATTGGCACAGACTGTATATGCTTATTGTGGTAGGTATCCATTGATGACGGATGTCTGTCTCCGTCTCGCTCTTACAGNATGCTTATTGTGGTAGGTATCCATTGATGACGGATGTCTGTCTCCGTCTCGCTCTTACAGCCGAGCACTCTTCTGAAAGCGAGACCAGTCGATCACAATTTAACTAACCAATCAGTGGCAGTCACTGCATAAGTGATTGTGTGTTTTCATGGAAAATATACGTAGTAATTTTTTGGTTATCTACTTACAATGGGTATTAGAAACTTTTTTAGTGTAAAAGATTGTATCTATTATAAAATGTTTTTTGAATATCTAGAATATAAAGCATATGGCATTACAGATGCTAATAAGACGTGTAGATGATTATACGCCCTTATGGCACCCGGGAAACATAAGCACATATAATTTTTTTCCCAGATAATCCATTATTTTTCAAAGCAACAGTATTGAAATTGTAAATTAAAATTTTATTCCTTTTTCAATTTTTTTAATTGTTTGTGTAAGTTTTTTATAACTTTTAAACGATTTAACCGATTTAGATCGTTCTTGCATCAACCGGAAGGGCTTGTTGAATACCAAATCGATCCGCATGACGAATTAATTGTTCGAGTAGATGCAGAGTTATTTTACAAATTCGAGTTAG
>NQII01011702.1:11474-23241 GCA_002778355.1 Clitarchus hookeri
ACACACACACACACACACCCTTTTTATTATAGCCCTTCCTACTATCGTATTTGTGGTTTGTATTGGTAATGCATAATGCCCCTAGAATAATCGTGTTCTGTGTAATTATTAGAGTCGACATATACCAGTATCCTTGATTTTTTTTTATTTTTGAAAAACCAGCTATTCTACGCAATTACAAGCTAATATGTTACGAGTTGATGGGGGCCCGGTATTCTGTTCTGCCTGTTACAAATACTGCAAAAGCAGCCTACGCCAAGCAAGTTATTGAAAATATGCATAGTATTTAAATCCCTGGTTAAAGTGCAGGAAGGTAGATGGTCGTTCACTCGGTACTGAATACTCAAATGTTCCGGTTGAAAAACGTAGCTATTGATGATGAAAGTTATTACAGTCAAGGTGTGGTGGCTATTGTTGTCCGCACGGCGTGAAAATCCTATGGTGGCGGCTAGGCCTAATGNGTTATTACAGTCAAGGTGTGGTGGCTATTGTTGTCCGCACGGCGTGAAAATCCTATGGTGGCGGCTAGGCCTAATGCTGAAGTCTGAACAAAATCATGGTGTCGGCTCACACTAATGGTTGTCGAATCAGGTGCCAAAAATTCTGTGTAAATAAAAAAGTACTCTCTTAAAGCTAATAAATATGCTACACAATATAATTTCCTGTATAATAACATCGTGGAGTCATCCCCATTATTAAATACGTGTCAATTATGTTTTTGACTATCAGATTTTGGAGGATGTCATTAGACTAAATCCAAAAAACAAAAAAAATAAGGCCTTGATAAGTAGGCGGCTGTGAAAAGAGACCACAGTTACCCTTTTATGCATTGAAGATAAGTACATTTAATGAAATAACTGGAATAACAGTAAACTAAGAACATATATTTCCGTTTCTGGTAGTTTTCTTAAGTAAAATTAGGTTTCCAATATTTTTTCGCCGAAGCCCGAGTCCCTGTATTCCAGCTGGGGAAGGAAGGGGTTAAACGTGTCCGTCCCTAAATTGGGTGTGGGTAGCCATGCTAGTTTCAAATATTAATAAAAGAATGACTCTAGTTAATCGCTTACGACATTTTGATCACCGAGTACTGTTTTGGGATTTTATCTCAGACTATTAAGTTGCACTTGGGTTCACTTTGCACTATCACTCCGATTAGCAGACTGGTCGACGTCGCACAGGATGGAAGGATGCGCTGGTATTATTTCAAATTGTCAGTACTAACAGGCTTTCGGGTGCACACTATGTTGGATCGCTTGTTATTTTTTCCCAAGAGATACCTATTGATGTAAATTAAGAAAGACGGTCAATAGAGTACCCTAATACATGATGGCATGGTGGGTGTGATCAATTACACCGACTCTTACTGATGGACACCCAGCCTAGCGTTCTCCTCGGCTCGATGTTGGGTAGGTGAAGTAAGTGACAGCGGAGTTAAAAATGGTCACGAGGGCACAAGTGGATATGTGGTTTACATTAAATTCCCCACACTTCAGTGACAGCTTGACCTCGCAGTCCCACAGGTGACACGTCAAACCATCAGGCGCAACACGTGGCTGGTAGCTTGATTTGGTAATGTGGCCTCAGCTGGTAAAGTCTATGTGAGTGTTGCAAGGCACTGGCTACTGTTACCTTAGGGTTGTGACCCCAGCGATATTGATGGGCCACAGCTTGTGTGCGGTGAAGGAGGGTGCTCTCTCCTCAGGTCTTCTATGCAGGGCAATGCTGGCCGCTTGAAGCGGCGGGGAGGTGTAAACTCCCCCTCTACAGTCTCACCACCATGGCTGTGGCTGTGGGCGTGTTATACCAACATGTCATAGGTTAGGACAAGTAGGTAGACTGCAATCAGGTTGTCTAAGCCTTTTAGAATTCACCCACCACTGTGCCGGGGGCGCGTGTACAACGACATGTCATCGGTTAGGACGAGTAGGTAGACTGCCATCAGGTTGTCTTGGCCTTTTAGAATCCACACACCACACTGCCGGGCGTCACAGAAAGCTGTGTCATCTGCTGAAGTTACCTGAGTGAACTTACCTGTAAGGAAATCCTGCCCAAATATGTTCCTGTTAGCTTGCCATCTGCCATGTCTTCGGAGGTGGGCCTCACAATGCATGGCATCATGGTTCTGCAAGCTTTCCCTGTCGGGCCTACAGGTGGTACTGCTTCTGTGCCTGTGTTATTTGGTCGAGGCGACTCTGTACTGGGCGCCCCGGATTCCACTTAGTACCTTATGGGCGTCACAGGTAGAAAGAGGCACAGGAGTGGGTTTCCATGAGTGTCAGGTCTGGACATTCCCTATTTCATACATGGGGCTGCTGGTTTTGTTGCACCATGTTTTTTTGTATGCCTTTTTGACTGGGCATTGAAACGACAAATGCAATGGTGCTTGCCTCTTGTATAGCCAGGTGGATGCTGTCACGATGAATGTTGCCTTTTATCCTTCTGATTACCTTTAGCAGGTAGGTGGTGTACCCGAGCATTTTTTTTGNCTGTCACGATGAATGTTGCCTTTTATCCTTCTGATTACCTTTAGCAGGTAGGTGGTGTACCCGAGCATTTTTTTTGCGTGCTGCTCCCTCTTTTCGGGGGAATCCTGTGCATTAATTTTTCACACTGCTAAAGAGTCGGTGTTCGCAGTCAAACATCAGCTGTCCCGGTGTAAACCTATGCATTGGGCACTTCGTTGATGGCCTACGCTTCGATATATGATAACTTTGGTTCTGGTTGGTGGCCTGGCAGTTAGCTTCTCGGTGCTACCGCCGGGTTTCGCTGTCCAACGAACTCTCTAGGCAGCGGTTGTTCTTGGCCTTGTAGAATTGCGGCCGTTGATCGACCCGTAGCCAGATTCACGCACCGTTGGATGGTGAAAAGGGCCGCTGGCAGGTGTTCATCTTAGGTTGCGTGGCTTTTGCCAAACCACAGGCACAGTTGACTCTTGAGGACCTTGATTCGACAAATTGTTTGATTAGANCTGTCACGATGAATGTTGCCTTTTATCCTTCTGATTACCTTTAGCAGGTAGGTGGTGTACCCGAGCATTTTTTTTTGCGTGCTGCTCCCTCTTTTCGGGGGAATCCTGTGCATTAATTTTTCACACTGCTAAAGAGTCGGTGTTCGCAGTCAAACATCAGCTGTCCCGGTGTAAACCTATGCATTGGGCACTTCGTTGATGGCCTACGCTTCGATATATGACAACTTTGGTTCTGGTTGGTGGCCTGGCAGTTAGCTTCTCGGTGCTACCGCCGGGTTTCGCTGTCCAACGAACTCTCTAGGCAGCGGTTGTTCTTGGCCTTGTAGAATTGTGGCCGTTGATCGACCCGTAGCCAGATTCACGCACCGTTGGATGGTGAAAAGGGCCGCTGGCAGGTGTTCGTCTCAGGTTGCGTGGCTTTTGCCAAACCACAGGCACAGTTGACTCTTGAGGACCTTGATTCGACAAATTGTTTGATTAGANAGGTTGCGTGGCTTTTGCCAAACCACAGGCACAGTTGACTCTTGAGGACCTTGATTCGACAAATTGTTTGATTAGACCATGGGTGATAAGTGGCCATGGGATGGTGCTCTATCCCACACTTAGTGCAAATGACATGCCACTGCCTCCCTGTGAACATTGTAGCATATTTGTAAGAAGTGTTCTGGGGTAACCCCAGCTTGGGTACAATTCGGCCTCTAGTTCACATGCAATGTTTGTGCATATGCACTGGATTCTGGATATGCTTCTGTAGACCTGTACAATGAATATATATATATATATACCAAAATGAAGCTTTTTCTGGCAGTTGTTCGCAGGCAAGGACCCATAAAATCCAGTGATATTAGCTCAATGATTAGTTTGGAATGCATGACTTTCGTTGTTTCACTACGTCTGCACGGTAGTTCTATAAGTGATTACTGATTACTTGGTGTGCACTCACATAAGCACCTGTGCACATCCTGCGTGGCACCTGGCCAGTGAAAATGAGTTTGGACATTCCTTGTTGTTTTTTGTGCTCATGAAAGTCTTTAGAACTGGCTGGCATGCAGACGATGTAACAACTGTTGGCATGCATCCTTGGGCATGTAGACATGCCATGGTGCTTCTGGTTGGTGAGTTGGTTTCCCCGCATGCACCTTCCACTTGCTACAATTCTCCATTGCCATGTGTTATCTCTGATATGTGGCATTGGTTGCCTGAACACCATTGTTGTGTGGCTAGAAGTGTACCTGAGTTCGACACCAGTTGAGGCTCGACATTGTAGCAGCTAGCTATACCCTCCCAGGGTGTTCGGTGTGTGGCTGCCTTAGGGGGCCAAAGGTAATCGCACCCGTCTTAGTCCTTCACTACCATTTCACCAAGTTTGCGTGACAGTTCGTCGCCTAACTAGTTTACGGCTCTGGAAATGTGTAGGTCGTAAGACTGTATAAGTAATGCCCACCATGCCAATTCGATAAAATGCTTCCTTCATTAAGTGAAGTCACACTAAACAGTTGTTTTCTGTTCGCAGTGTAAAGCGATGGTATTCGTGGTAGGCTCGGTACCTCTTGACGTGCCACACTACGGCCAGGTATTCGTGTTCATCCACTAGCTCGACAAGGCACTTCTCGTTGAAGTTCACCACTCAACCCTACCTTCTCGGCGTGTTGTAACTGACTGTCTGGTAACTGACTTACTGACTCGCGTCCCAGCCTGGTGATACTACTCGTCCGACGTGACTCTGGTAACTGTTTCTGAGTCTGCGCTGTGTTTCGCGTCCCGATAAGACTGACCCCTTAATGTCGCAACTGGCTACCTGCGCATCCCGGGGTGGCAGTACTTAACTCCGCGCCACCTGCTGCTCGTTACTTCGACTGTCTTTGCGAACTCACGTGGCAGAGGTCCGATCTCCCCGGCCTCGATAACTGTTGCACCAACTTACTCTCTCGGCATGCCTGTACTCTCCCTGCGGTAATAATGAACTCAACAACCGATGATCTACTGATTCCTCTCTGTGCGGAAATAATGAACTAAAACCCTCATCTCTTGAAAATTGGCTTATATCCTTTCTCGACTCACTCCCTAAGTTCCTACACATGTCTCCCTTGTTGGTATGAGGGGGTGGGAGGAAGGCNTTATATCCTTTCTCGACTCACTCCCTAAGTTCCTACACATGTCTCCCTTGTTGGTATGAGGGGGTGGGAGGAAGGCGCAGTCCACAGCGTACTTCTTACACACACCATGGTTCGTGATGTTGGGGAGTGGGAAGATGATGGCCTGCACCCTGAGACTTATCCCATCAGCTTATTCTTCCGTGGTGTGTTTCCATGTTGCCCCGAGGTTTGTTAAGGGGGGTGGGGGGAGGACTGATCGTGGCACCACTTCCCAAGCTTGTCAGTTGTTTTCAACTGCAGGNTTATATCCTTTCTCGACTCACTCCCTAAGTTCCTACACATGTCTCCCTTGTTGGTATGAGGGGGTGGGAGGAAGGTGCAGTCCACAGCGTACTTCTTACACACACCATGGTTCGTGATGTTGGGGAGTGGGAAGATGATGGCCTGCACCCTGAGACTTATCCCATCAGCTTATTCTTCCATGGTGTGTTTCCATGTTGCCCCGCGGTTTGTTAAGGGGGGTGGGGGGAGGACTGATCGTGGCACCACTTCCCAAGCTTGTCAGTTGTTTTCAACTGCAGGNGGTTTGTTAAGGGGGGTGGGGGGAGGACTGATCGTGGCACCACTTCCCAAGCTTGTCAGTTGTTTTCAACTGCAGGCGGGATACGCCTGACTATCTTGTAATTTCTCGGCATTTACAAATTTCCCTGGGCTTTCCAGGGGGTGGGAGGAAGAGACCCGCGTGGTAGCGCCATGTGGAAGGGCCTGGATGCTCTACTACATCTCGGCTTGATCTCGGGATACGTAAATGGGCGACATGTGTCGTCCGAATTCCCTAAACTGGTTAAAGCCGCCTGGCGTTGGAGGGGGGTTGGGGTAGTGACAGTGCCGCTCTTATTTCCTTATTACGCCACACATCAATTCCTCCCTTGTATTTTCGACGCTGACAATTTCCATGCCAAAATCTCAGTTTTCGGTATTTGATTGCTTCTCTGTAGGGCTAGCCTTGTCTATCTTCGCGCTGCCTCGTCTCTGGCCAGGCTATTGCGACGTATTTACTTCGCGTGGATTGGGACCTCCCTCCCATCACCGACTCTTTTACATGGTACATCTGGATCATTTAAAAAACTTTGCCGGCCTCATACNTTGGGACCTCCCTCCCATCACCGACTCTTTTACATGGTACATCTGGATCATTTAAAAAACTTTGCCGGCCTCATACACTGGAAATAAAAGCTAATGTCTTTCTAAATTTATTGGGACGTTCTTAACACTTCATCTACAAGTCTACTAGTTCAAGGCGTTAGGGGTTGGCCCAAAAAACTGACAGACTTTTCTGGGTTCTACTTCTGGCGTGGACTGTATGTTACAGCACAGTGTAACTCCTGGCTACCAATCGGAACTAGTAAAAAAAAAAAAAAAAAAAAATAAAAAAAATACACAGGGCGATACACTTCTCGGACATTCTTACCTTACAGCAGTTTTCTTACATGGTTTCTCATCTTCGTACAGGGTTACAATTTTCCGGGTTACACAACATTACTTACAGTGATCTATCCAGATCACTAGACTTCTAACTTAGTCGAACTTCTGTACTTCGGTCTCCTGGTATATCGGAGACATTCTCGATATATGCAAATGAAACAGGTGGCGTGTGGCGGTATAAATTGCAAAGCTGTCAGCCAGCTTTTATGTTTTAGTGATTGGTATTTATTTATTTTTATGTCGGGACGTAGGCCGTACAAATTAAAAATTCATCTTATCTACTAGGCTGGTAAACGCTGTTCCTGAGTTCACACTAATGTCTGGCGGCACTCTGCCGGTTTTTGACAAATGGTATGACGATAACACACAAAGCACACTGACTCATGGTACATTTTACTATTGCGACGACTCACGGGTCGTGGAAGAACCAAAAAAAAAAAAGACACTTATCTTTATCTTATCCTTCCTTTGTTGCTTCTCGAGCGGTCAAATATCAAAACACAACTCTCTGGGTAAAAATCTTTTAATACCTTCTAACCCCGGATAATGACCTATATTATTAAAGTAAATTGATAAACACAGATATCGTCATCTGGCAAAACACACACACTATCTGCGGCTGAGAACCTATCTCCCTACTTTGTAAATAAAATAAAATTACACTCAGGCACACTTAAGTGAGGCGTCTACACGTCTTTTGTCTGAAGATCCAACTTCACAGGTCAAACTGTAAACAGTTTGTCGCTCTAGGTTTGCGGCGTACTTAAGGTTGGCTGGCATGTCGGGTAACCTGCCCTAGTTTTTCTCAGCAGGTGACTTGGGTAAACATTTAACAACAGAGTCCGTTTCTTTCGGGTGCGGGTGGTTTCTTCTTGCGCATCGCGCTGGGAATCTGGGTGACACTTGACAGCTGTGATGAGGGTGGGAAGGATACATTTCCTTCCTCTCGTACTGTTGATTCTCTGTACTGGTGCGTTGCAGGCTGGTCCTCGAATGTGGCTGCGGTCTCCAGTGTTCGCTTCGCTTCTCGCATGTGCTCGTTGTTCACTTACGTCTTCGCTCTCGCCTGTCTGTTCTCCTTTATAATCATCTTCCCGCGCCCGTATACTTTTTTGGCCCGGTAATCGCGTATCTGGCGCACGGCCACGCTTCTTATCGGCTATCGCGGTTCTCACTTGTGCTGTACACTTCAATATCGCACGGCGGCGCTGTGGCATGGGTGTCTTGCTTGCTTGACTGATAGTGCTGGCACTGGACAGCCTTGTGGCTTTTATTGCTTTTGCCAGATATCTTCCCTTTATGGTTCACCCTCCGGTGACCTAGTGGCCTACTGCGGGTCCTACTTTTCGTTTTTCCAGTTTCCAAGTATTTGTGGCTCGATAAGCGCGTCTCACCGGCGCTCCGCTTCTCCTGCCTGGCTGCGCGGTTATTCACCTGTCCGCCTGACATGTTCTCGTCATTGACATTGGCCCTTCTTCAGGACACTCATGACCTAATGTTCTTATCGGGCGGTGCAGTTTTTTATCCCTGTCCGCCTGACCTACTCTATCTCACGTCATTTCCCACTGTCCAGTGGAAATGACTTCGCGTTTTTCCCCGCATTTAAGCTTCTTGCTACTCTCATCACTAATTTCCGCCTCGTTTCGTATTCGCCCTCTCGTTGGCACTACTTCGCTCGTCCTCGTCATACACTAGTTGGTTGGCCTCGGAAACTTCATTCATGGCGGGTTAATTAAGGCAGTCGTGGGCGCCATAGGGTATTGAGCTCCAAAAAGCCTTTGGTTCAGCCTGACTTTTTCGGTATTCATATACGGATGAGACCCCTTTTCTCGGGTATAGTCTGGTTCTTGATTAGGTCTACACAGTCTTATCTACGCCCCACGTTAGGCACAATATTAACTTGACGCTACTCCCCACCTGTGGTGTACAGAATGGTTCGTAGGGTCTACGGTTAATTTTCAGTGGCACAGACTATAGGGTGCCTTGCAGTTTGAGGGTATATTACACAATGACTTCATCACAACTTAGTTTTGAACCTGGTTTATTTAACGGGAATTCATTCACTCATTCCCGGCAGTGTTGTGGGACTTTACACATACTTTCCTGGCACTTTGAGCCAAGAATTTACTCATACTCTTAACGCCCTGCGAGTTCAGGCCTGAAGGGCTAGTTACACTGTTCCGCCTATGTTTCCGGCGCTGTGAGCGCATTAGGTGACAGGACAGGTCCCTCAGTGATGATGTGGTTACTTATCTGCACATGCTGCGTGGTAGTTGTTCCGGCAGTTGAGATATGGTGAGTTGGATGGCCCAGATACGTTCCGGCAGTTGATGAGGTCTGGTGAGCTGGATGACCCTGTTAAAGGCCCTCTGTGGTTGGCTGTTGCAAGCAGCTTGCTTGCTTCCCCAGACGTGGCGTTATTCGTTGAAGATCACCACCACTTGCTCCCGTTCCCTGCGTAGGGTAGTAACTGACTTCTTACTTCGCTACCACGTCCCGGCGAAGGACCCCGTGTAAGCCCCCACCCGGTCTTTTCGGCTACGGGCTGAACTGGACTAATCTCACTAGCTCGACATATCAATTCTCGTTTAAGTTCAGCCACTCGACTCTGCCTTCTCGGTACGTTGTAACTGACTGGCGTCCCGGCGTGGTGATACTACTCGCCCGAAGTGTGTCTGATAGCTGTCTCTAATTTTGCCCCGCGTTTCACATCCCGATAAGGCTGACCCCTTAAAGTCGCGACTGGCTACCTGCGCATCCCGGGGTGGCGATACTGATGTCCGCGCCACCTGCTGCTTGTTGCTTCGATTGTCTTTGCGAACTGACGTGACCGGAGGTTCGATCTCCCCGGCCTCGGTAACTGTTGCACCGACTTACTCTCTCGGCGCAGCTGAACTCTCTCTGCGGTAATAATGGACTAACTTCTCTATGCAGTAATAATAAACTCCCCAACCGATGATGTACTGATTCCTCTCTGTGCGAAAATAATGAACTCCCTCCGTAAGTTCCTACACATGTCTCCCTTGTTGGGAGGAGGGTGGGAGGAATGCGCAGCCCANAAATAATGAACTCCCTCCGTAAGTTCCTACACATGTCTCCCTTGTTGGGAGGAGGGTGGGAGGAATGCGCAGCCCACAGCATCCTTACAAAAGCCATGGTTCGTGAAGTTGGGGAGGGGGAAGATGGTGGCCTGGAGCACGGGACTTACCCTGTCACTTATGCTTCCGCAGTGCGTGTCCACATTGGCCCACGGTTTGTTGAAAGAGGGGGTGGGGGGGAGTGCTCGTGGCACAACTTTCCAAGCTTGTCAGCTGTTTTCTGTGGCGTGTTTTCAACATCAGGCGAATGCGTCTAACTATCTTGTCACTTCTCGGCGTTTACAAATTTCCCTGCGCTTCTTAGGGGGTGGGAGGAAAAAAACCAGTGTGGCAGCGACACATGTAAGGGCCTGGACACGCTCCAACATCTCGGCTTAACCTCAAGATGTGAAAATGGACGACACGTGTCGTCCGAAGTCCCAACAAAGATTTCAGCACGCGGGGGATTAGTGTCACTGCCACTATAATTTCCTTATTACGACACCGTGTTAAGCTGCAGGTAGGGGGGTGGTATGTAATGTTGCTATTTTTCAGGTTTTATTATTATCTTTTTGGTTTCAAATTATTTGAATTGTGGTGGAGAGTCATTAATATATTTTTCAGATAAAGATTTGGAGGTTATTGTTTATTGGCCCTTAGAGGATAGTATATAGTACAATTTGTAAATCACGTGAAATTAAAGATAAGTATTCTGATTGTTTCTCATCTCACCATTGCTGATTGGATGAGGAGTATGGCATTGTCAACTGACAGCCACGTTACAAGGAGTGTGATGCAGAAAGCTTTCTCTTTTTTAGAAATACTNGGTCAACTGACAGCCACGTTACAAGGAGTGTGATGCAGAAAGCTTTCTCTTCTTTGGAAATACTACCACTACCGTCAAGAATAGACGCATAGGTGATTAAAATAAATAAAAATAGAGAGCAGATCGTCTATAATTGCTGCAAGATGTTTTAAAATTTTATCATTGATAATGTAAATAGAGAGATATATGATTATTTGTTTGAGAATACGAAAGAATCAATAAAAATTAAGAACAGAATGTCGGAATCTTAATTGAAGAGAAATGTAACAAACCTACGTAGGACAGAAAAATTTATTTGTACATGTCACAATGCCTCAACACGGAGGGTAAATTGCTAACCATGTGTGCTGTGCCGGATGTTGCAGAGCAGGAATCATTAGAAAGGGAAGGGGGGGTTTGTGTGTGACACTACCTAGACCCTTCTGTTCCACTATTTCCTCGGGTCACAGCCATGTTGCAGACATCACAAATACAAAGGAATTTTAGTCACAATCAAAAAATATAAACTAGGAACCACCAAATAAGTGTACTCAGTTTGTAACTACGAAGTGGTTAGAAATATTATTTCTTTTTTAATATACAGCACATTACACAACAACAATTTTGTAATTTCACTCGATAGTTGCACAGTTGCTGCCTTGTCCCACTTTATGCTTTGTGACTTGCACTGTGTTACGCTGGGTTTACAATAGAAAAATCAAGCGTTAAATTATACGTTTATACGTGTGCAGAAGAAACAAAAGGGTGTTATCATATGTATTCATTTCCAAAATCACTTAGCAGGTCGTGTGCGTTGTTGGGATTTCCTTAAGCGTTAAAAGAAATAACTATATTTTATACCTTAAGTGAAACGTATGATGCGACAACCAATCAGAACAGAGCAGTCGGTGTTGTTGATGGGAAACTGTTATTCACAGCAAAGTAAGTATAAAAAAATCTTAGGCATGTGTTTACAATTATATATATTCAAAAAATAAGCTTCTTTGAAAGAAAATGTAAACTTTGAATTGTGCTCTGCTTATATATANCAATTGTGCTGTGCTTATATATACTTGTAATGTAAGAAATAAGATTAGAAAAAAAACACTGCAGGCTTGTCGCCTGTTCCTGTAGGCTGTATTTAAAAACTGAGGACTTAATTGGAAACTGCAATACAGAAGATGTGTTTCCATTTGCCAGATTGCTGCTTCCTGCATAATTCTAAGCGCATATTTTTTTAATTGTAAACACAGCTTTATGCTAACCGGGATGAGATCGTTTATTTTCTATTTGCTCTGTTAGAAAGTCGTTTAAAATACAGAGGTGTTTGAAAAAA
>NQII01011703.1:12306-32029 GCA_002778355.1 Clitarchus hookeri
AATAAAGACAGAATAACTCTCTTAGTGTGTGGAAACGCTCAGACGGTCATAAACTGACTCTGTTTGTGATTGGAAAGTATGAAAAGGCGTGGTCCCTCAAAAATGTCATGCATTTGCCTGTTATTTACGGTGCTCAGACTAATGCCTGGATGGCAGCCGAGTTGTTCAAAGACTGGTTCCTTCATCATTTCGTTCCAGCTGTGAAAGAAAATTTTTAAACACTAGGGCTACCTCAAGATTCAAAGGCAGTTCTCGTCCTCGACAACTGCCGAGCTCACCCACCAGAATCTGAGCTTGTGTCAGGTAATATTTTTTGCACATATCTTCCTGCCTATGTTATGCCACTAATACAACCCATGGACCAAGGGGTCATACAATATTTCAAGTGCAAGTACAGAGGAATGTTTGTGCAGAAGCAAGATTGCAGCGTCAAAGATTTTAAACGTTATTTTAACATTAAAGACGCTATTTTAACAGCTGCAATTGCTTTGTTCGATGTAAAAAAAGTAACACTGCACAGGGCCTGGAGAAAATTATGGCCTGAACTGGCCGAAGAAACTGAGATGGAAAAGGATGAAAAGGATGAGCCCACAACTGACCACTCTGAAATTTTAAGTGCGATAAATTGTGCTGCCAATGATGAACTGATTGCGCTGTCAGTAGAAAAAATTGATAGATGGATCGACATTGACAAAAATGTGCCTACCGAAGAAGAGCTGACTGACGATGTGNGTCAGTAGAAAAAATTGATAGATGGATCGACATTGACAAAAATGTGCCTACCGAAGAAGAGCTGACTGACGATGTGGTAATAAAAAGTGTTTTCAGTCCACAGGAGGCACGAGAAACTGAGACTGATGAAGAAGAATCGCCTACAACTCACATCTCTTGGGCTGAGGCTTCGGAAGCCTTAAGAACCTTTGTAAAATTCGCAGAGAGGAGCTGTCAATACGACATTGCTGAAGTAATGAATCTCCATATTATACAAAACAATTTTTCTCAAAAAAGAACTCAATCCCAGAAACAAATTAACATCCGTGTAATGTTTCAGAGGGCTCAGAAGAAAATTCAAACTATCCCATCAGTGGTAAATAACAGTCCGACATGTTCCACGCCCTTGACATCATTAGACACCTATTATAGGCTTTCAGACAGTGATTCATAATAGGCCTACAAAATTGATATACATTTACAGTACTGTATTGAACTTTGATAAAACTTGAGCCTTAAACTTATTTAACGGTGCAGTACAGTACAGTAGGTGTATTTTATTTTTAATTCAACTTTATTGGTACAGTAGAGAGCTAAATATGTACTTTTAATTTTTTTTNACAGTAGGTGTATTTTATTTTTAATTCAACTTTATTGGTACAGTAGAGAGCTAAATATGTACTTTTAATTTTTTTTATACTGTAATATCTTTTGTCGTATTTATTAAAGAACAATTATTAGTTTTTGTATGTTAAAACTGTGGTTTTTATTTATATCCCCTTGTTTAAACCAGGTTTTAAAAATGAACTTGATAATCCGGCATATTTGATAATCCGGGNGTTTTTATTTATATCCCCTTGTTTAAACCAGGTTTTAAAAATGAACTTGATAATCCGGCATATTTGATAATCCGGGATTGAGATATCCCTGAGCATGCCGTATTATCAAGGTCCTGCTGTAATTTGTTACAATTGTAGGAACATTTTCTGAGAATTTGTAAGTTTTAATTTAAAAAATGAATGAAGGAAAATGAAGAAATAAATCTAAGATAATATAATTTCTTCATTACTCGTCGTTCATCGATAGTGCTCATAATTTATGTTTAAGGGAATTTGTTTATCATTGATTTCCAAGTTCTTTATTTCTAATATACAAATTCGTTGTTCGTCACTGTTTTTACTTCATTCNTTTGTTTATCATTGATTTCCAAGTTCTTTATTTCTAATATACAAATTCGTTGTTCGTCACTGTTTTTACTTCATTCTTGTTAATTTTTCGTGTTTGATGTTGAAACATTTTAAAGAATGGATTTAAAACCATTCTAGAATTTTCATAAAAATTCAAATACATTAAAATAAAATGTAACAAAATTTTTTGATTTTTTTCAAACTATTTTATAACCATAAGAGCGTTAAAATATAGTGTATGTGTGTATATAGTAATATATGTTGTGCGTGAGGCGGTAGTAGTAGAGAGGTGTGTGCTGAACCTCAGATGGCGAGGAACTGGTGGCGGGCAGTAACCAGACCAACAGCCTGGAGGCGGACAACAGGCGTACCTGGGTCGCCACATCTCAGCTCACTCTCACCTTCTCCAGGCAGCAGCACGGCCGGCCACTCCGCTGTGTCGCACTACACGAGTCGCACGACTCCAAGGCGCAGTCCATCAATGTGCGTCTCGACGTCGTCTGTGAGTACACATCTGCCTGCTTCTCAACACCCTGCTAGCACCACATGCCGGCTGTGCACTGACCCTTCATGTTGTACCACTGCCTCTTACTATTTACATTACAACATTAGTCAAGTACCTTAAAGAATTATATTCAAACATAAACGTACGCATGTTGAAAATTCGAAAGTAAACATGTGTATGATTCTCGGCAATGTGATTTTGGCAGTTCTGTTGGCGGAGGACGAGGGCATTTCTGGGTACGTGAGCACAATACAAAAATAATTGCACTTCATCGGCAGTCTATGAAGGGAACGACCCATTTAGAAAACAATCTTACTAAAATAAATCGTTGCCGAGAGCGCTTGAACTCCGTCGCAGTGTGTTTGAATTCCACGTTTTATTTTTACGAAATTATTAAATCTTTGTTCATTTACAAAAATAAATGACTTTTCAAAGTTATGTACCTCAATATATTAATCTATTACACGTAATAAAATATATGATGTACGTGAAAATAAATTTTTCAGTCTTCCGCCACAACACTAATAGAGTTGCCACTTTCAAAGTCTCATATGTACACGTGGCATGACGAGAGCACTGCACGCCTGTTCAGTGCCTTCCGCATAGCGGCGATAGCGCACTTGAAGCGCGTGGCAGTGTCGTCCTTATAACCCTTGTGGTTCTCAGCCTTAAAGGCGAAAAACAGCTAAAGCTACGTAGGCAACTTTAGCGCTGAAGCAGCTGTTGGCCCGCTGGATGCACCTAGTCTCTCCAATTAGAAGTAAGGCACGCCTCATCTAACAGTTGTTTTGTTTATGTTTTCTTTTCCACTACTTGTATCCCGAAACTATATTTATGAACAGATATAGTTGATTTTTGGTATGAAACTCAGATCTGGCAGATTAAATTGTATATACTTTAATAGACTCCACGTTTAGTGCGCTTGACGAACCAGCGTTCAGCGCTCTCCATGCCTCAGAGTGTTCGATTGTGGTAAATATGTGGAGATTTACGTCCCGTAGTCAGCGAGGTCACTAGATACGGAGCAGTTTCCTCAGAGGATCAGGAGTGGAGAATGGTTTCCAGCATTCGACTGGAGTGAATTACGCAAACCATTGGAAAGATAAATAAGAATGGCTGATCCGAGATACAAACACAGTTCCTCCCGATTCCAACTCCAACAGTTTACTACAGCGCCACCTGGCTAGGATTCGACAGAGTGTATACGATCGTTTTATAAACTTAAACTATGCAACATCCCAAACTTAAATTCTTTATAACAAGTTTTATTATGATTTTATGCACTCGGCCGGATGCACTTTGCTATTGTACTGATTTCGTTATTCCTCTTAAAGTTTTGGCCCATCTCCCTTGATTAAAAACTTTAAAACCCAATCTTAAAGAATGTTAACCTGAGGGCCGATACTGAAAGGTCCGCAGAGAAAACAGACACGATTAGTATAGTTACGTTCTCTTCACTTTCTTAATGTGTTCTGTGATAGCACAGCTGACGATTAAACTGCTTGTAATTTACATTTATTTAAATCTTATATCTTTGCCCCTCTGTTTCAAAGCCCTTAACCTCTGCTCTCCAATTAACATATTTTTCCTCTACGTGCTTTATTTCACCCCATCTCATTTAACCTGCACGCATTCTGTTCCATCTGTAAGAACATTCATGTGATAACAAGGAGCTTTAGCCTTGGCAATGCATATTATATTCTATAAATTGTTAATGATACTTCCTCACGTTATAACGAAAGTCAGAAATACTAGCCCAAATTTAATATTATTGCCAGAATTAATTTAAAAAGAAATTTTTCTGAAATGTTACTGGCGTCTGTGGTAAGTCCTCTCCCGCTTAACAAATTTTTAACCGCAGAACAGAATGTAATTTTGTTAGGCTACGATTCCAATGATAAACGTCACGATGCAACAATTCGTAAAATCGTATATTCTGTATTTTCAAAACTCTGCCCAATCTTCCTATTGCGAATACGCTGTACCATTTCACTGATGGCATTATTATACCAAAGGTAATATAACGATATAAACATAACATAATTATCTGCATGTGTATGCCCCAGAAGCAATTTTTTTTTGGCCAGCGTAAGCTTAACATTTGCTACAATTTTGGGCAACGTTGGAAACATTACTTTGGCCTGACATAAAACTAACACTAGGGCCTACGTTGGCCCAACGTGATGTTTTCAGTTGGACGCCAACCAAAATAGAAAATGTTTAAAATGCAACACCAAAAATGTATTTTCTACATTGGCCCAACATCATGATTTCAGTTGGATGCCAACCAAATCAGAACGTTTTTCCAACCAAATACCAACATTTAATTTTTTAACCACTTTCCACAATTGGATATAATTCGGCAATTATTGTGTTACATAAACGTTGCCATCAGATTTTCTCCCCCTGTAGTAAAATTTGGTTGGGCCAACATTAACCCAACTTTTTTACTACCGTTGGCCCAATGTGAGCATATTAATTTGGCTCAACGCCGAAATGTCCCTCGGATTTATGAATTTTATGTTGGTTGCCTACTCAAATACAGCGTTTAACCAACATAATTTTGTGGACGGTTGGAAACTGTTAAGACTAATGTCTTTTGTGTTTCACAAAGGCATTCACACAGTTATTTACTCACAGTTGACACTGATTTGCTACTATGTGTTATTACATACATTATGTTAACTAAGGAAAAACGTTCTGCCGACGTTGTATGCCAGTGTTTTAAATACATTTTACCTATTAACAATAAGGTTTAAAAAATGTGTTCATTATATTATTGGTTATCATATTCCACTATACACTAATGCATAAAAATTCCATTGATATACACCGAAGAGCCAAAAAAACTGGTAGACCTGCCAAATATCGTGTAGGGCCCCCACGAGCACGCAGAAGTGCGCAAGACGACTTGGCATGGACTCGACGAATGTCTGAAGGTATGCATGATGCATTTCACACCATGAATCCTGCAGGCCAGTCCACAAATCCATAGGAGTGCGAGGCGGTGGAGATNAGAGCCTCCACCATATTGAACAGTCCCCTGTTGACATGTAGGGTCCATGGATTCATGAGGATGTCTCCATACCCGTATTTGTCAATCCACCCGATACAATTGGAAACGAGACTCGTCTGACCAGGCAACGTGTTTCCAGTCATCAACGGTCCAATGGTGGTGTTGGCGGGCTCAGGCGAGGCGTAAAGCTTTGTGTCGTGCAGTCGTCGACGGTACACGAGTGGGCCTTTGGCTCCGAAAGCCCATATCAATGATGGTCCGTTGAATAGTTCTCACGCTGGCACTTGTTGATTTGAGAAAGGGTTGCACGTCTGTCACGTTTAATGATTCTCGTCAGTCGTCGTTTGTCCCGTTCGTTTAAGATATTTTTCCGGCCGCAGCGATGTCGATGATTTAATGTTTTACCGGATTCCCTATATTCACGGTACACGCGTTAAATGGTCGTACCCAAAAATTAAAATTTTATGGCTACCTTGGAGATGCTATGTCCCATTTCTCGTGCGCCGACTATAACACCATGTTCAAACTCACTTAAATCTTGATAACCTGCCATTGTAGCAACTGTAACCGATATAGCAACTTTGCCAGAGGCTTGTTGTCTTATATAGGCACTGCCGACCGCATAGCGTTACAATTATTGGTTCTATACCTCTGTTATTTGCATATGTACGCCTATACCAGTTTTTTTGGCCCTCCAGTGTATATCGAATTCGAACTCGCGCCCTTTCAATTAGTAACCCGGTAAGTTATCCATTAGACTTCTGTAGATTTTCTTCGTTTTTGAAGAAATATAGAAATGTCATTATATTCCAGTTCTATATAATGTGCTTTGTATGACTTTGTCAGATTTTACCACTTTGAAACTGAATTTAAGACCCACCAGTTACAAGACTATATATATATATTCTAACTAATGACGATTACACAAACAAAGAGAGCCATTTTTTTAAAGGATTTCTGTGCCAAAATATTTCAGCAGTAAAGAAAATTAAAATAATTACATATAGGTTTATTTTGATAAAAAATGTCATATGGTTGCATAATGTCTGCAATGCAATGTTGTCCTAACATAACAAAAAAAAACTGCCGACTACTGTTTTGTTCACAACATTGTCTAAACACGTGAGGAACAAAACACAGTTTAGTGAAAATTTTTATTTGGAAGTTCATTGTATGTTGTAAAAAATGATTCGTTTTTTTTCCCATTTAAAACGATTATTACGATTAGTACATTTATGTTTTTTGTACAATACTGGCCCAACAAATGTTTTCAGTACATATCAAATGTCGATGGTATGTTTTCCGACAAGTAAACAAGACATAAACAATAAAGCAATGAGCATGGTTTCTGTGTTAAAAACATTGAATTTAAACAATTCTACGAAGATAGTGTTATTTCATCAGATATTTGGCAATTTTCTTTGCTGGAATAATGTTGGTTACAAAATTTTGGCCCAACCGAAATTTGCATACCATTTACATGTCATAAAAAAGTATGTATTTTCCGACATGTAACCAACACATCACAAACGAAGACACATTTTAATAAAACACTCTTTGTGTGCTAAAGATATTCCTTTAAAACAATCATGCAACATTATAGTGTTACTTCATTACATAATGGCAATACTTTTGTTGGCATGATGTTGATTACATAATGTTGGCCGAACATATATTTAAATACTAAATGCCAACACTATGTTTTTTCACGTGACCAACACATCAACAACTGTGTACATTTATAAATAAAATATGGGTTGTGCCTTAAAAACATAGATTTTTAACAAAAATCTATAATTGTTGTTAAATTCATCACGAATATGGTAATTGCCATTGTTGGCATAATGTTTGTTACACGATGTTGGCCAAACGTAACAATTAGTATCAATTACCAACCGTTATGTTCCCAATATTGACATGAAATATAACCAAATGATCATATTTTAAACGAGAATATCTCAGGTGATAAAGTACCTTAATATTCTTTAAAATGCAAAAGAGTGGCGCAAATTTTACTCAAAGAGATTGTTCTATAGCTTTACATAAAAAGTTGGTTGCCCAACATTAGCCCAACAGAAAATTACACACATATTAACAACAATATGTTTAACATCTTGTTAACCACCAAAAATTGACTGTTAAAAAATACAATTGCAATAGATTATGACATTGTATGATTTAGTTACATCATTGTTTCGAGTGTGCTAAGTAATCTCGTACCATTTTGTGGTAGGAACCTTTTGTTGGCATTTTCCTTTGATCCAGCGTTGTATTAATGTGTGCGCTCCAACCCAACATATAGCCAACCTTTCCAATGAAGTACCACTGTAGGTTGGTATTGGGAAGATTAGGTTATGTTTTGGTTGGAAAACAAAAAAGGTACAACGCACACACATTTACAATTCACCTACCGGTTTTTTCACACGTTTATCCAACGTTCCCCCAACAAATTAAAATTATCTTATTTTCTATTTTAAAAGTTTTTCAAAATTATTTCTTAATTATGTGTTTTATTGTTTGTTTTAACATAATTTTCCCAAAATATATTACGTTGGATTTGGTTGACAAACAGCGTTGGCCCAAAGTCTAATTTATTTTTGATTCCTACACAATACTTCCCAACCAATTTCCAAAGTTGGCCCTACATATGGAACTTCCGTAGACTTGAAGTATGTTCTTGCTTTTTCTGATTTAGTGACATAATTTTCGTGAGAGTGCAAAGTTCTCTCGCAAAATGTGCATGTAAGTATTATGTTGGCATAATGTTAATTACAGAATGTTGGCCCAACATAAAATACCATACCAAACCCCAACCGTTGAGTTTCAAACATTGAAAGAACGTGTTACCAACTAAACATAAATAATAGAAAAATCATCTCACATATTGAAAAAAAAAATGTATTCTTTTAACGTAAATTAAAGGGGCACTTTTTCATTAAGAAATATTTTTTAATAATTTGACATTACATGTTGGTTAAACAACACTAGCCCTACAGAAGAAACATACCAATTACCAACAGTATGTTTCCCAACTTGTTACCAACCATAAACCAAACACTTTCAAGTTTAAAATAATTACATTAAATAATATTCTGAATTTTTCTGATTATCTTGAGAGTGCTAAGTAAACTCACAAAATGTCCATGGTAGAAATTTTTCGTTGATATATTACGTTGGCACATTGTTCTTGTAATATTCTTGTTCCAACCGAACATTCAGCCAACCTTGCAAACCAAAGTCCAACCGTTGGCCCAACGTATGTTGCTGCTGGCGTGATTCTGTCAGTATGCCATCCGGTAATTGGTGGCATGTGAATACAATTACACTCATTGTTAAAACATAGTTGCACCGACAAGGACGTGCAAGATTGTAACGCTATTCCGAAAAAAGAAAAGTCATCAAGAACAAGAAATTGTTGCAAATTGATACTGGTGTGAGCAATGTTTCTTATGAGTAGAACATGAAATATGAGTGGGGCACAAGAGCACAGGCAGACCGTAGCGGGGCGACTACTATGGTGTGACGTCATCCGTCCGCCATACAGAAGCCAGGTGACCTCTACCTCTACCTCACGTCCGCGACACTCACCTCGCTCCCGTGGCCTTCAATCACTTCAATTCCAAAATAGCAAAATTAAAAAAGAAAAAATATTAAATAGAAGGTATGTTGCTTATTTGAAATTTTTTAATTTAAAAATAATATATTACTTACATGCAGGAGGTTTCGGTTTCGAAACAAAGATGGCGAAGCCCAAATCCTTCCCGCGCGAATACCAGCAGATGACTGACCCCCCACCACTATTACTACTAGTTAATATTTCACACCTTTCCCCACCAACCTAAAGCCCAACCCCATTTAGCCCTACGACACTTTTTTGTTGCACCCCTTCTAATATCTCATTGGATTTATATCACACCACCTATCTTCCCCATATTTTTTATTGGCTCTCCTTGAACCCTCATCACAATCGAATCACTGCAAGTTTGCATCAGCAGTATAATTGTCCGCTTTTTCCCCTCCAGCAATCAGTTCTTTAATTAGTTTCGTATCACACCCGACCGCTTTTCCCCCCTATGATCACAAATTCGCTATATACACCCTTCCCTTTCCTACATACCTCCAGAAGGCCACCCCATCCTCTCTTTACAGTTAATTTAGCCTATTCTTTTAGAGTAATATATTTATTACCTCTCACCAAACCAATAGAATCGTCCCAGTTATTCGTTCATTATCACTACTGATCTTTTTTTCAGCGCTGTATGCCAGAATGCGCTGTTGAGGGAAAGTATTACAAATGAACAAAGTCACCCCATGCAAGTGGTCCTTATCTGATGTGAGAGGCTTCATATCGATATCTCGTTCCTCGTCATGCATTCAGACTAGCAAGTCATTTCAGGTTTAGCTATTCCAATACACCCGGTTACAGAGCATGCTCGTAATTAGCATATATTTTGCCACGAAATTGAGAAATCTCCTATAATTTTAAGTATTTCTTCGAGCCAGCCAGATTCTGGAGGAATATGCAATACTATAGATATGTCACGACAGTAGAACTAGGTATTTATTTTTTTAATAAGTATATCTGCAATCGATCTTATTTGCAAAGGTGATACCTCCGTAACTTTGCAGATACTGTGACGTATCATTTGTATTCACCTAATGTGCCCGAATAACATAGAAGGATTGGTCGTGCGCAGAATACAGATAGTGGTTCACATAAGTGTCGCAAACACTCTTATTTCTTTTCGAAACGAAGATACATGCGCTACCTTAGGGCTGTGGGGCCTTCATATCCCGAAATGAAATAAATCACAATTCACTAAGGTTTATTCTACTCAGGTTGGGATGCTCAATTCTTTTAGTTACGCAACGAAAATTTTTCGCCACTAGGTAAGCGCTAGTGACGCATGTATGCCATGTTTTCTTATTTTCCACGTTAAAAAACTAGAATATTTCCAAAAATCATAAATAAAATATAAAATAACTACGAATTTAAGTAAAATGATTCTATTTTATTATTTACTTAGCTTAAAGTAATAATAAGAAGTTACATTTTGGAACACTAAGCACCTAGTGGCGTAAATGTTCCCTATGACAAACTCCCCCATTAGAAATCGCGTTTCGTTCCTAACGTGAGTAGAATTAACAATGCCATTAACAGCAGTAACCCGAGATAAAATTACATTTTCGCGTGAGTAGTCATTCCACAACCCAGAATCGCAGCAGATTCTGGGATGAATAATGAAAACACCGTCTGGAAGGCTGAAACTGTATTTCATCACAGTCTAAAGACATATGTTGTCTTAAACGAGCTTGGGTCGTCGCAGGATATTTATAATTTTTTAACTTAAATGGCAAAAAAATCGCTGTTAGCTCTCCATATAATGATGCCACTAATAAAATTTCAATGTATAGCTCAAACGCAGCTTTGAAAAACCAACTCCATTAAATGACNCATATAATGATGCCACTAATAAAATTTCAATGTATAGCTCAAACGCAGCTTTGAAAAACCAACTCCATTAAATGAAAGGAGAGTGTATGAAACTGAAAATAAGGTCATGTATGAAGACAGAGATATAGATAAAACTGTAAAATCCCATATAGGAAACATACATCATGAGGAAGAATCATACATACAGAATAGTTCGTGATAAACGAAAAACCAATCACAGTGTGCTCCCCGTAACAACAAACTTGCCCCCTCAGCAAATATTTATTATTAAAATTTATATTGCAAAATTTACGTGTAGTGTATATGTATACTGTGTAAAAATGTTTTAGGAATCATGGCTCTAAAAACAGAAAATGGAATAAAAGCCATATCACTGTCCTGCAGTATGTGATGTGCGCAGTGGGGATATGGTGCATTCCCTCACCAAGGTATATATGCTTGTCATTAAAATAATTTATTCCCATGTCTAAAATCAGTAAATTTTAAAATAAAGAGAACGTAAAAAAAATTCATGCGATAACATATTGTGCACTGATACATTTAGTCACTACTAATCAGAATAAAAGTCTTTCCTTGCACAAATAACTAACATTAGAAATATTTGCGGGGAAAGAAATATAAACTATGATCAGTGTAATATATTATGTTGCACTCACCCACAAGTACAAAACCATTTAAAAAATTTTAACTTTGGCAAACAAAATTAATGTATTTTCAAGCATATGTGTGTGCACTTATTTAAATATATATATGTACTCCAGTAGGATCCCCCTGAACCCTCCAACGCCACCAGAATCACACCACACTACTATGTGATTTCCGCAATATGAAGGTTGCGAAGCGGACATATGTGTGCGATCTCCACTCCGGCAGTAAACGTCAATAGTTTTTACTCTTTATGAACCACGTGAACGAAAACNGACATATGTGTGCGATCTCCACTCCGGCAGTAAACGTCAATAGTTTTTACTCTTTATGAACCACGTGAACGAAAATACAGTTTAATTCCCGAGATTGCAAGAAGCACATATAAAAATACACCGAAATATGAATTCCAGTAGACATACGTGTAAACAGCTATCGTTATATGGCACGATCGAATTAAAATGTATTTCCAATAGATGTGACCCCTCCCACAGGCTAAAACATACTTCAAGAAAGATTTTCCATATTCGTTAAACATCACACATTCATCTCACAAAGCACCTAGAAAATGTATAGCCGCGCGATTGTTTTACTTAATTCAAAAAGGCAAACGCCAATTAAATATAGTTATCCCTGTTCATTATAAAAGGGGGTTGCGGCATGCAATTATAAAACTTACATTGCTAAATACAAAAGAATAAATCGCAATATAAAGTACAAAATTACCTCTCATAAATTCCTGCTGCGTGTTCCTAACATTTTTGAGGTATTCTGAGACACCGCTTTGCATTTTTTATTTTGCTTAGTTTTCAAATAAAAATCACAGAATATTCTACCTACACACTTTTGCTAATGCGACTGCAAGGCTTTCGCAAAAAAATATACGTAGCATCGGGAACACATAAAATATTTCGCACCAAAAGTTTATATACTTTCTGAAAAAAACAATGAATGTAGAGAAACTTCAAAAAGTAGGCGAACAAATCACCCATAAAAAACTTGCAAACATTAGGTTCATGGTCGGAACAAAGCTGTGTATTTGTGTTTCCGAATGATCACGTTATTCCAAGGTGAACAAAAACTTCTGACTTTAAATTAAATTAACTGCACAGTTTCAGCAAGCAACGTCTGTGTTTATAGACATCTACCCAATAAAAAAATGTACTTAAGGTTTTCTGCAAATATTGTTTTAACACAGAGTATACAACTTAATATTACAGTATGCATCCATCGCAATATTCGGTATACCGTTTTATAATAAAACCTAGTCCATGATGAAGCTGAACCTGAGAGTTGTTACTGGTGAACGTTGAACCCAGGCATTCCAGTGTTTCATAACCATACCCACGATAAAGTTTTGAATTGCTAGAAGCAGGAGCCATCTCTTAATTTA
This sequence comes from Clitarchus hookeri, assembly GCA_002778355.1. Lineage (NCBI taxonomy): Eukaryota > Metazoa > Arthropoda > Insecta > Phasmatodea > Phasmatidae > Clitarchus > Clitarchus hookeri. The sequence goes on from NQII01011703.1 coordinate 25,219, forward strand.
TATGTTTTCATTTGTGCGGCAAACTTGGTGCCCACATGGTCTGCTTCCACCATCGTGTCCAGGACGAGTTCCGATGCTCGCTAAGATATTTGCACCCTATTGGCCCCATATGATGCCACAAAGAGTACAATTTGTATAAATTAACGAGAACGTAAGCAATAATCTCGCAACATTTTTAAACCATAAATGCATTTGTTCACATGAGGTATTTAACCAATTTCCCCAAAAAAACGTACCACTGCAGGGTGGATTACACAGGTCAGAAGTCCTACAACAATGTCCGAAATTATGAATCATTGGGTACATCATTTCAAGCTCCCAGCTCCGAGCAACATTGTCGTCTTCCACAAGGCAGCGAACGATGAGCGCCACAGCGATGCAGTGACTATATTGCTGGCTTGCTATAACGAGCACCCGCACACCAGCCTTCCCTCGGCACACGTGCTCGCGTGCTCTTCACGCTACCGGGTCCCACCAACATGGCAAGCCAGGTTGCCGTGTCCCAGCCTAGCTGGCTTTCTGTTCGTTCGCTCTCCGTTGTTGAGTGCTGTCAAAACCTCTCTCATACACTCATTTCTCGGCAACAAAACACTCTATATATCTTCTATAGGAACGACAATCGATCCTCCACACTTTTTAGTGGAAAATTTGACGTGTATACGTATTTGGAAGGGGGGTAGAGCCTACCTCGCATCTTAAGGCCACATGCAGCGTCCTCCCCTTTGCACTTACCGGCCAGCTCATGATCTTCACACCTCTGCTATTAGCTCCGGACATGACAAAACAGATTCGATCCTTGGCGGGTGCACCAACGAATTCTAGCACGTGGCAATAATGCTCGGCAATTAATTATACTGCTGCTGGTTGGCAGATTTTCTTGTCTTCTCGGAGAACTCCCATTTCCCTCGCCCTTGCCTTCTCCAGCCTTTCCATATACACCTAGTTTCACCCTCATTGGCTCTAAACTCCCCGGTTTTAAACATCCCTACAAAATATTCCTCTAAAACATTCCTCAAAATAACTCATGAAAAACCATTCGTCAAAACCGTTCATCTAATCATTGTTAAAATGTATTCCTAACTCGGTGTAAAAATAAATCAGGCCCCGTGTGGCACTACCAGTATTGTGAATGCATATTCCCAAGGAGGAAAAGGAATCTAAAAAATAATTTTATCAGATGATAAACACACAGTGCCTAATCGTCACACTTCTCGTGTTTAACAGCACCAAACACAAGTTTCGTAAACTTACATAGGAAACTTAAACAAAGAAACCACAAAACGAATAAAATTAAGTATCCTCAACAATCAAACTGATATATAAGAACTTAAAAATAAAACTGTTAAAAGAAACTTAAAAAATACATTTCAAAAATACCTCAAAAAGAACCCTAAAAAAAATACTTCAAAATAAATACCCGAAAATAACTACCTCAAAATAAAAATTTCAAAAATAATAACTAAAAGAAACCAAAAATTTTCCTCAAAAAATAAACCTCATAAACCATATCTCAAAAATCATTCCCAAAAAAATTACCTGAAAGAACATATCCCATAAATCATACTTCAAATACACGTTTGTGAAAAAAGAGCAACACCAATAATGATACATGTGATTGAAATGAACATAATACAACATATTAGGTGCATGACAAAACACAATTGATTAGGATTGCAGAACTGTACATTATATATGTCCGTGAGAATACAGTGTTGTGTGAAAACCCCACGTGCTGCAATCAGAGCCTGTTAAACGTCGTGGCATGGAATAAGAGGACCGGGAGATGTTACTGGAGAATCTATCTCCACGTTGTTTGTATGTGAGTACACAAAGAATCAACGGTGTTTGCAGGAGGACTATGACGAACAAGTCGCTGACCAGCCATATCCCAGACATGTACAATGGGCGACATGTCAGGTGAACGTTCAAGCCAGTTAAATAGTGGTGTTCTGTATGGCCGCCTTTTGAAAATAAGTATCTAGTCAATGAACATCGCAAAATTTACTATGCCTATAATAGTTTTACTATTGTGCTTACTGTGGCGAGTGTTGGTTGGGTAGTTTTCTTAATAAAAACAAAAGCTAAAATAATTTATTTGCTGACTTATTCAATTAAGAAAAGACTTGAAATGTTTTAAATAAACAGATCTAAACTTTCTAACGTAAATACTTTCTCCCTCGCGTNTAAGAAAAGACTTGAAATGTTTTAAATAAACAGATCTAAACTTTCTAACGTAAATACTTTCTCCCTCGCGTCGCACATCATGATGGTAAAGGAAAATGGCAGACCAAACCATACAGGCAACATTTTTAATAAACGGCAGAAACGAATTTATGTTTCATATCACAGAGGAGACTTTTATAAAAGAACACTTACAAATAAATGCATTTAATGAAATATGTGAATATAAAAATAATCATATATATAATAATATTCCAACACAACGGCAAGGATTTTTCTCATATAGATACAAATGACAAAAAAGAACTCAACAGCATGGCTTTCTCCTACTAATTCAATTTTAATTTTGCGGTATCTTGAAAAAAAAAAAACGGATTATAACCATGCCCATATATAAATTCAAAGTTGACATAATTCACTTTCATAAAACCTTGGTTTCAAGATGTTGAATAAATCCACCCGAACAATTCTAATGACCGCAATTTTGAAAGTAAGCGAACGGCGTGGTTAAAATATATTGAAGTAATGTGTTCCTTCTATGTGTACAAAATAAATTTGGACATATTAAAAAGTTTTTAAGAGGGGATAAAAACACGCACCTTCACACACACACACACAGAAAGAGTGATCTCATAAGTCTTTCTTTCCTTCAGGAAGAAGGCTTAAGTCAACGATCTGTAGAAGAGGGGATTATGAAGATTTCGGCACGTCATATCAGGCCTCCAGTGAAAACCGCTACCAGACCCGTTTTGCAAAGATGACATCTTCGACGACGCAGCTAGATTGGGGTACCGCAGCGACGCAAAGGCTAGAACACTCGCCTCCCAACATGACCACATGCACCACATCCTTCCTTAAGCATATATATTCGCGCAGGCGGCACCCTCAACGCCAGTTCGTCTTTCACACCACCGTTTCTCCTCAACACGGCGGGAATGGTTGTCTCGGAGCGCCACATTCCACCGTTCACCCTAATCAATAAACATCCCTCCCAGCACGAGCTCACACTGAGCAGACACTTTGCAGCCACTGGCAGCATGCTAGGGGGGCTGGTACAACTCTGTTCTGCGCCCCCACCCCCCTCGTGATCCAGGTTCCATCTCCGGTGGGTGGAACAGAACATCCTAGCATGTGGGAATTTTACCACGCGATACTGCTGCTGGCTGACTGGCTTGCTCATTCCCTCAGGTAACTCCCATTTTCCTCGACCCTGGCATTCTGGCGCCATTCCATTAAGTCTCGTTTAACCCTCCTTGGCACTCAGCACCTCGGTGTTGAACATTGCTCAAAACATTCCTCAAAAACGTTCATAACACTACACATCTGAATCAGTGAGAATTTCACTGTTTTAATCAGTTTACAGTATCTGACAGATTGAATAGTCACTTACATGAATTTAACTAATGAAATAGTGAAAATGCCGGTTTTACTTCACGTATTGTTCCAGTGACATTTATCGCTGATTAATAAACAATTTTTTTCACTTTTTATAAGTGATTTGTTTATTGACTGATGGATCAGTTAAAGAATGTTTACAAAATGGCCGTTATAGAACGTGTATCAATTGAAACAATGCATAAACTAGTATAACCAATACAAAACACTTTCAAAAATTTCAGTTTCGTCTTTCATAATACCATTTTATCATGCCATTAAGTCTTTCGTTTTGTTTTCACGTAATCACCACGGCACTCGTTTTGAATTTTTAACTGCATTTAATGTGGTGAAGTGATTGAACTTACTATTTGTTTTAACGATCTTAACGTTAATAATTATACTACAAACGAAAAGAAAATACATGCAATTTAAAACTACATATTGTCGATAAAATGTTATAACAGATATTTCCCTTATTGTTGTCAAGGTTGGCTTTGTAGCTAAGAAATAAGGTAATGGTTTAATAAAGCGGGTTTAGAATGGCAAGTGTTCAATCCTTAGCACATGCAAAACATTTTTTACTTTTTTAGTTACGGTAAATTGCGCAATATAAATAGTAACTAATGTAAAAAAGATTATTTCTCATAGTTTGCTTGTCTAAATTCAATAAAAACTATATTTAATGAGCAGTTTACAGTGGGCCCTCGCTTATTTAATTAGTGAAATTGTTTCACTGAAACAACTAGTGGTTTTCCATTGGTTCTAAGTGGAGCCATTTTTAGTGATTATAATAGTTGAATTTCACTGCGAATCAGTGATTTTCCGCTCATTCGAATAAAGACTGTGCTTTAAATACTTAAAATACTTTTGAAGCCCATGCTGTATATAAAAAAAAAGTTGTGTATTATTTAAGAGTATATATTAAAAATATATGTAATTATCATTGAAATTCTTAATTATAATTTATAATAACTGTACTATTTTGATTCATAATCATCGCAAAGATTACCATCATAATATAGATCGAGAAAACAACCACCAGTTGACACAATAATTTGCAAAAGAGAGCGTAAACTCTTTACATGTGGTGTAGGTTGGTCACGATGACTGTCAAAATTTACTGAAGCTGTACAAAACGCAGTATTTTGGTGATATGGTTGGCATGTCTTATGCTATGCAAATATTAGCTTTTGCTCCACGCCAGTTGATTGATCTTTTCATTTTACAGAATTGGGAGACTTCATTCAATATTGTCTGCAAACCAACCCGTGATTACGGCAAGTAATTAAGTTGAGATTTTTTATCTATTCCCTTCTTTCATCGCTATATACTGGTTACCATAAACAATTCGTCTACAAGAAATGTGAGCCCTCTTTGCGAAATTTCCGTGCCATAAAAAACATCGATCAATACTTCCGTCAGTTACACGAGTGGTAACCGAAATGCGAAAATATGACACATTCAACATTTTAGCTTCACTTAATTTTGTGAAATGACTGAAGTAAGGGTATAAATGACCGAAAAAAAAATGTAATAAGTATAGGCAATGCCTTTGGATCAGCAAAGGAGTCGTGGCAACGAAGTGGTTAGTGTGCTTGCCTCCCAATTTGCGAACCAGGTTAGATCTCCGGTGGGGATTTTCACACGTGTCAATCGTGCCGGATGATGCCGCTGGTTGGCAGGCTTTCTGGAGGTACTCACTATTCCCCTCGCCCTTGCAACCCGTCATTGCTCCAGTCATCTCTTCTCACCTCGCTCATTCATCCAGTTGGCTGGGAGTGTCTAACATGTCAGAGGTGTGTTAACTTGTGCGGAGCGAAAGGTACTGTTCGCATAGCGTCACAAACGCCGAACATATCGCCCATAACGAACTCGACAACCACAAAACTCATACTAGTCGCAAGTCCATTCCACCCATATCGGCCATGCCGCCATACTGACCATGCAAAACTAACCCGCCAGACTGTTTCAGAATATTATTTATTTGGTTGTCAGATCTCTGATTTCATGAGCCCAAGTCTCAAAAGATATTTTGAAACGTGACGTTTTGCTTCAGTAACCTACCAATCGCGTTTACGGTACTGCTGCCATGTGATGCGAGAATGCACTACAACAGAACAGATTCATGGGCGTTACTTCCAGCGTTAAGGCCCGAAAAACCTACTCATTATTCCCTTAAAAAAATGATATGTTACCGTAAAATAAACGAAACAAAAAAAATCATAAAAAACCATACATTTGGAGTTATGTAATGGCGGAAATTATGGGAGTACGTTAGAGGCGTGGACTTCAGTACCGTAAAGGATGAGGCAAGGTATGGATTGAGCTGTAATAAATTGCTGACGCTGAAAAAATATCAAGACTTGCTGGCCTACAGAAAAGTGAACCAGTTTTTTTATTGTATGTTTTTGAAAAATGGCTGTTGAGGTATGATTTTTGAAGTGTGGTATTACAGGAAAAATATTTTAGTTAAATAGTGTTTGTGGTACGGATTTTCAGTTGTTGTTTCCAAGGTATTGTTCCTGAGGTACGATTCTCGATTTTTTTAATGTGAAGTATTTTTTTTTCGCGAATGATATTTGAGGTATGATTTTTGTGGTTTCTATTTTGAGCTTAATTTTTTACGTTTAAATTTGAGTTAGGTTTTCGAGGTTTCTTTTTAAGTTTCATTTTTGAGATAAATTTTTGAGTATCCTTTAAAGTACTATTTTTGTGGTTTATTTTTTGAGGTTACATTTTTAATTTTCATTTTAAGGATTCTCTTTAGTGATTTATTTTTCAGCATTTTTTTTTTAGTTTTCCAAATTCGGTTACATATCTTGTGTTTGGTTTTGTGAAGCATGAAAATTGTGGCTATTAGGAGTTAAAATTTTTTATTTTTTTTTCATTCATCCCCCTATTCAACATGTCTGACATTTTTCCTTATGTGAATATGTATTCGCATGGCTGGAAATGTCCCGTAACCGTAAAGTATGCGCGATGGGCGCAGATACATGATTTAATTTGGTTACATTATGTAGGGAATAATTTTGAGGAATGATTTGAGGACTGTTTTTAAAAGTTAATGTTATTTTAGAAATTTTTTTGAGGAATGTTTTGAGCAATGTTCAACATCGAGGCGCTGAGTGCCGAGGACGGTTAAACGAGATTTAATGGAATGGCGCCAGAATGCCAGGGCCGAGGAAAATGGGAGTTACCTGAGGGAATGAGCAAGCCAGTCAGCCAGCAGCAGTATCGCGTGGTAAAATTCCCA
>NQII01011704.1:0-27551 GCA_002778355.1 Clitarchus hookeri
AACTACTCTTTAGTGTACATGGACGATACATCATTTCCTGGTATTAGTAAAATAATCTTAACCGAATTTTATAATGGGAAATGTTGGCTCATCTGCTGCTTTACTTTGCCAAGTGCCGTATTTCCTGTGAACCTTGTTTATCGTCATTTGTGACCCAGATATTCATTTGCGCTGCTTCTTATAAAGTAGAATTTCAGATTATACTGTCACTGAAATTAACAATTTCTACTCCCTGCAAAAATTTTTGCGTGCATTATCATAAGTGGATACTTCTCATTTTACCCCCCTCCTCCTTCGCGCCAACCCTTCTACCATTCCCATTTCGCTTTCTCCATATGTATTCCTCTTTCTAAAATGAGTAATTTTTTAATTAAAATTTTTCCACTGAGAAAATTATTTACATAATGATAAACTGCTAAAATTATTTCTAACAAATATGTGAAGTTCAGTAGGTGTAGGTATTTTATCTTTTTGAATAGCAGTTAGTCCATACCGGGGACATCTAGCTTCAGTGCGTTGACGAAAATTCGTTTTCTACCAATTTTTTAACTTGGAGACGTGTTCGAATCAAATTATATTGGAAAACTGCTCGCAAGGAAATAATAATTATTTTATTTAATTCTACTTAATCATTTTACAAAAGAGTGATACTTCAGCTTTGGAAAAAAATCGTTTTCATTATCGTCGTTGAGTTGAGATAGAAATATTCCTCCACCTTTCAAGTTCAGCAACAGTATCTTCGAAATAAAAGTAACTTCTGGCGAATCTATTAAGACAGGAAAAAAATTTTACTTAAACTCTATGATGGCAGTATGGATGAATTTCTCTCAGAGTTGAGGTTTCGCTCTTCTCTAAAATAACTTATCAAAATTAATGTGTAATACGGATTCCTTTCCTCAAACATAACCTGCTCTTCATTATCACTTAAATATAATATATTACTAAGTTCGTAAATGAATGGAAAACCACGAGCTTAAAAGTCATTAAAATTGGGCTATCTGAAAATTCGCTCAGATAAAACACTTGCACCCTTTCAGTTGTAAAAAAATCTGGATTAAATTGTTCGGTGATCTAGCAACATGGTGGTATATTGTTTTGCTTTGCGTATGACACTGTCATAGAACAAAAGGAACGTGATGATTTATCGATGAGCGGTTGGAAGAATTTTGCACTTTATGTACATATCATAACCGCCCCCTCCCTTTTTTTACGAAAAAAAACGATCATATAAAAGAATATTAAAACTTACTCCTCCCAACATATTCACTCGTCTCTCTGCTCCCAATACAAAACAAAATTTATGAAGACAACTTTTCTACTCCGCCTTCCCCAAAAAAACTTCTATGACGCAGTTTTCGTCATGGTTCCTCATCGTAGGTAACCCTGCAAGGAATGTCATGTACGAGTGATTATCATTCTCCCCCTTTTCTTTACCAGAAACACCAGTTTAGTTATTTTGGTTTAATTTTTACTGTAGTATAGAATATTACACTTAGATTATCCTTAGTCCGCCGTACTAAAAGTATTGCTTATCAAATTATATGTCATTAATCATATTCTTTTTTAATGCCGCTACTCTTATACATAACTTGATGATAATATGTTCCATGGTTTCCGAAGCATAATAAATGTTCTCACATTTTGAGATGACACTATGTTCTAATACGGTAAATGAAGACATATAAAATAAATAATTTTGTTTTCTCATTATTTACTCTCATCACACAGTTTTTGTTTTAGTTTGGTCAAACAGTTCTGTAAATGCGATCGATTTATAGAGCTAATGTACTTGTAAGACCACCTTTTTGAAAATAACTTTATCTGCACGAATTTATAAATGATCGTTTCTTTCCGTTTGCCCTAATTTGTATCATATTCGGCTCGCAACGGTCGAGTATTTCGGAAAATCTGACATATAAACTAATAGATTCGGGTGGCACTATCTAGTAAGAAGGTGAACAGAAAATGGTATTCATTTCCAAATTTAATTCACACAGATGTTACTGCCAGCATACCAAGATTGGTTTGAATTTCTCTCTTAGGTCTTGAAATATTAAAACAAATATATCAAAGGTCGCAATGTGAAAATAATTTCCCAAATTGTTAAAAAACTACAAAAATTACGTGCCCTTACTAGGTACTACACATGTATTGAGGTTGATGATATTTTGTGGAATATTCTAAGAGTTATTTAAACTAACTCTAACTACGTTAATTGAAATTCACAGGTTTTTGTAACCCGAACAAAATCAAAACGGGACAATAATCTCTACCTGATTTTGGCAAAATTTCTGCTCACAATGTTGGCAAAAACTGTTGTGTAGGTTCGTCCTTTTTTGCTTTTCCTATCTGGGCTTCCAAAAACTTCGTGTTACCGTTCACTAGTGGAAATGTATTAAATAACACCTAGTAAACATCGTCCAATCCAAACAGGTTTTACAATACAAGCTTTTTTGGTTTAGAGGGCTTAATTTTTTGTGTCTCGCGTACTCTTAAGGGATCCATTCAAACAGAGAGAAAAAAAAACACACAAAGTTACAAATATTGAAAGGTGAAATCTTAAGCCTAATTTTGCAAGTAATATTTCGCTATAATATTTGATAGAAATGTGTTGAATAGCTCAAGAAATACATTTTTTTAAAGATTTTATGTCGCTAGTGAATTTAATGCTTTCGTTCATTACTGCTACTATATCAAGCATGTATATGGCACTATTACGACGGACGTAAATGCGTAATTCGTGTAGGATCGTCCTACGCACACTTTTACTGTAGGTGCGTGGGGGAACAAAAGTGGTGAAGGTTTTTTTCTTCTACGCTCCTTGTTAAAGCAGATTAACAAACACGTATATCTGTCCTTTAAAAACTACGAGTATTGTATTATTTCGGTACATAGACTCATTCAAAAGAACGCTTAGACTATTTGGAAAGTTCCACTGTATATTCCAGTATAGGAAACTTTGTAATCGCATTGGCGAGCAAAATTGATGACATGATAAGGCAGGGAGATGAACTGAGATGTGACAATTATTTTTAGGTACTTATTACGAAATGCGTCATTGTTGATCATGTTGCCTATCCAATCAGCCTAAGGCCACGGAAAATATGATTCAGAGCATGGTGCTGAAACTAAAATACTTCAAGTGTGACGACCTTACATCTTATATAAGCTGGAATTCCGAGAGAGCATCGATTACACCGATAATAGCAATAATTCTGGTGAACAATACTTCAATGGTGCTCGTGATTCGACAAAAAAGGCAGAGGATCGTACAAGGTGCAAACAAGTCTCGTAGAGGGCTCATTCCGGACTTAGCAGTAGTGAGGCGCTTAAAACAAAGTGGCATTACTTAGAGCCACTGAATAATTATTCTTAACAAGAATTTCCTGGTAACTGTAGATACCGACACAGTTAATTAAATCAACAAAAAGATTACACTTACGGAATCTCACGTTACTGAAATTAACACGAAACATAACTATACTGACTTTTTTCCAAGAGGCCGTGAATGAGCATGTTTTTTGACGTATAAACCATGCATTCATGTGGCTTACAGGTTTTTAAATAGCTCTTTCTGCGGGAGACCTAAACTATATCATATTTTTGTAGCATTCACTCTAAAAACACTTTCTTTGCCCTAACACAAATTTTGTTGCAGCAAAGAAAATTTTTGTTTAAATATGAACCACTGTAAAGTAGCTTTGTCGCAAAGAATTTTTTTTTAAAAGCATATAGTAATGGTAACAAAAACATGATGTTACCATTACAATAGAGTAGCACTAATCTTTAAGTTAGTGATAGTTGCAGTTTAAATAAGACAAACTTTATGTTCCAGCAAAGAAAAAGTACTAAATTGCATTAAGGTAAAGAAAACATTTTCTTTGCTGTAACACAAACGCCTTAGTTTTCTTCACATTAAAGAAACCGCATATTTGCTAAGAAACAAAATTTTCCTTGTATAAAAAGCTGCTTCCTTTGTACTGAAGGTATGTTTTTTGTGGTAAAACAAAATAACATTGTTCAAACATAGTTGCTGTAATCGCAAAAAGACAATTTTTTTTAGTTGAAGATAAGGTACAATTTTGATAAAGAAATAGTACCTTAATTCACACAAATTTATAATAACGCAAAGAAAATAATTTCTTTGTTTAAGACATAATGTTTTCTTACGATAAAGTAACAGTAATTTAATGAAACCACATTTAGAGTATTGCAAAGAAATTATTTTCTTTGTATAAAAGATAAAATTGTTTTGTATTATACCAAGTATACCGTATTGCAATCATATTTACAGTATTACTTTACATTCTTTTTCTTAAATCACACATAACTTTTTTGTGATAAATCAAGAGCGCATTGATGTAACCATATATACAGTAAATTAACGAAATGTTTCTTTGAAATTAGTAAAATGTTTTCTTCTGATAAAGCAATCTTACCTTTGTACAAACACATTTTGGGTAATGCAAATAAACCGTTTTAGCGTTACAGATAATATTTTTTTTCTTGAAATAAAGGAAAAGTACCTTTATGCAATATTGTATTTTGTACACACACAGCATTGGAAAATTTAAGAAAATATGCAATTTCATGCTAAGGTGCTGTCTCAGCTTCCATCCTACAAACAAATGCAATCAATTATTCTCATTCTCAATTATAGTAAAATAATAAAGATCTAAATAAACAAATGAATATGTCAAAAATCTTGTTTTGTTTTGTTGTTCAATGAGAAATCTTAAAACATCAAAACCATATTCAAATAACCACTAAAAGTTATCTTGCAGTACATATTCTTGAAAATTTCAGAAAAATAAGCATGCGTTATTTAAGTATTTCCTAATACAATTTATCAGTCTTACATTAATAAAATAATATGTGTGCAGCTATTTCATACATATGTAAATATGTGGTGATAAGTCCACACAGTGGTATGTCTTAACAGAAAAGAAACCTGAAGAAAAATTTAACTATACACAGGATAACTATTCAATAATGTAAACAATACAGTATTTGGAAATGATATATTTCCCCATGTTTCGTACACTACAAATTGATAGAAAATAATGGCCATCATGACGATTAACACAAAAAGTTATTTCACCTTTACAAAAAATATTTTTTTTACGTACTGTAACAACTTCAGCAAGTTTGAAAATAAGAGAATTTTCTTTTTAATACATAAATATCATTATTTTAAATTTAACAAGAAATGGGGACAAAGATGCACTATAAATAAAATCATAAATTTTACAAACAATATTTATAACGAAGAAAACTTCACAGTGCAAAGCCAAGTCTACATTAACATTTAATACCATTACAACTAATTTATTGTTGATTTTATAGTCATAAAACTAAAGAAAAACCACGTATGTATTTAATTATGTAATTTTTGTGTCCTCCTTCAATGTGAACCTTGACCAAGCATGTGGCCGAGGTTCCTTAAAGTTAAGTGATGTATCTCGTCACATATCTGTAATAGAGAAATAGGTTTTTCTGCGTATTTTATTTTAGGAAAACAGATGTTCGTTTACAAATATGTAATCATATTCACAAATTAAGGCCACTTAAATGATGGCTGTCGTACATTTGGGAAATATTCGAGAAAAAAAATACATTTACATCAGCTCGTATAACATTAACTAATCCAAACAAAATACAACTACGGAGACAACTAAAACATGCACAAAATACATATATTGTTATTTTATAGGAGATTAAATTTCAATATGGTTATACATTCCAATTAATGTGCACGGTCCCTAATTACCTACGGGCCTCCTCCAAGGGCTTTCTCGCTAATCCATCAATCTGATCACATTAGAAAAACCTGCCAAACATATTTTGTAACTAATGCCAAAAATCCAAAAAAGAAGAACGGTGGCCACTCCACAGGACATTCCATTATTTCAGCACGTCGAAACTGCTAATGAAAGTACTTTTGGGAAGAATTTTGGTACTTGTGAATGCTCACCTTCAGCCATGGGTATAACAGTTTCTATAACACACTAAGGATGCTGGCCACTTTTTAAAATGCCTGAAGAACCTACAGATTTCACATGGTTGTTTTACCTGAACATGTAGTACAACCATTGCAGCAAACGAATGACTGTGCCATTATTTCTGTAAGCCTTAAACTTCTTGTACCTACTTTCAACTATTTGTTCATTTGTGTAGAGCCCATTTTGTGCCCATGCCAGAAGGCTACGAAACCAGTTATGGCATTTATAAGTTATGTGGTTGAGATTGTCAAATTTGACTTTTTTATACACAAATACATGTCAAAGAACATCGGTACACGACACGTCCATTGGGAATATGAACTCTGCCACAATAACACCACTTTAATATCAAACGAACGTAGTAGATAAGTACAACCGCGCTTTACAGTGCACACACAGCAATGCAGAGTAAATAGCACTAACGACCAATGCTCTCAAACAATAAATGGCAACAGAGCAGATGCAAAACAAGCCATAGCCAGAAATATGAATGTACTGGAGAAGCCAGTTGCAGCTCGTGCTGCATCTTAAAATTAAGACTTTGGTTCCTTTTACACCGCCATAGTGAGGGCTCCACCACCGTCCAACAATAGTGTACAATTGAGGCTGAGCCAACAAAAAATTTAAAAAATCCAGCCCCCAACACGTCAGATAACCACTTCACTGTTGTTTCTCACTACATCCTATGTCACCTACAGGCCAGCGAAATGCAGCTACCATACAAACACACGTAAAAAATGTATCATCCACATGAGTGCCAACTAGTGAGTACTTGTGCTCTTATGGCATAACCATTTAGAAATTGGTAACCTAGCTGCCTATTTCGTACCACCCTCTTTACTTACAGGATAATAACCAAAACCTGCAATAGCTATACAACTTGTCTTGTTATTAAGTTTCATCAAAGATAAAACAACACGGAACTAATTGTGACAAATTACTCCCATTTTCTAGAAACGCTATTAAAGTGCCTACTGCAGAAACAGATAAATCTGTCACATTTTAACATAATTTTATTTGCAGCAACCAAGGGTACTGAGAAGTGCCTTGTCTTCCATCATACAGAATGGCAAATACATTAAGAGGACGAGGAAAGCTACCCAGTTCTTGCCAAAACAAATAATCTTAGATATGCAGCAACTTGTCTTCCAAGTTTCGGAAATACAACTGCTTTTTGTACAGAGAAATGGGTGCCATGGAGTACGAAATTGGCTGCCCAGGTCACACTAGACAAGTTTCTGATTACAATATAAAAGTGAACAGTATGCACGAATACTCACAGGGCAGTACTCGTAGATAAACACACAGCCACACGTTGAACGGCCACTCACCGCCTGATGAAGCTGGTCTAGCCAGCGAAACGTTGCGCGAAGGCGCATCCGCGTAAAAAATGTGTTCGTCTGACTTTTGTGGTTGTCTATCTATGAGTACCGCCCTGTGAGTACTTGTGCATTCTGTCCACTTTTATGATGTAACCAGTAGCCTATTTCGGCCATATCTCATAGACAAATTTCTGTTTTACACAATACCTTGAGCATTAGTAATTTACCTTCTAAGTACAAAGTGAACAAATTTGGTGCATGGTAAACTAAATAAAATTCGTAACATTATCCAAGTAAAAACTCCTCAAGAAGCTGTCCTGCACAAATATTAACTTTGTAAAACTTTTTATCATTTCAATTCACACTTTACAGAATGTTTTTATTTTTTGTAAATCATTTAACTACAGTTGAACATTTTCCTTTTTCATATGTATAAACAATGATAAAAGTTAAAATGATATGGATTGTTCACCTGCCAAGAAGTATTATCAAAGTTTTAAAAGCAGAAAACAAGTCACAAATATTGTAATTAACAATTTATAACTTCGGGAACTATTTCCATATAATACTGGTGTTTAAGTTTAACAGTATAATACTAATAACCAGTAACAAATCTTCGGGTTTGTCTTGCAGCAGTCTGAGAGGTTAGTTTTGCAATAGATCAATAACATTTACTGATGTTACACCCTGATAACAGTAATTTAAGTATAAACAGCAACTAGCCACAATAATACGATACAGAACCAAAGATAGAATTTGAGTGTGAAGAAATATCAAGTATATTCTAGTTCTTTGCAAAACATCACACAATACTGGTGACGTTGCTGCAAATAATCCATAAAAAAAAGCTCCAATCCCTTGTGATGGTCAAAATGAGATATTTTAAGGATTCTTACAATGAGAGTAAATTATTACAAAAGATGTTGATTTGGGGTTACACCATTTAAGATTGTATGTCGTAAAATCTGTGGGTCTTTTGCAATAAGCATTGTCATACGTCCAAGTCAATGACTCTTAAGGTCAAAACGAGGTGTCTAATATGATCACAGCTCCAAAATATAAAACCTGTAATAATTACGTTGTTTCAAAAGCCATCACCCTAAATATCACGGCTGTTTACTAAGGTATGCAAGGAACCAAGTTCACACAATACTTCGCAATTTAGATACAGATTTAAGAAATGAATTGGCGATGGTGTCACAGGTACAGTAAATACTACTACTACACAATAAATAATATTTACACATATTTTATACTTTGAATGTTTAACACTCCAAATTAAAATGTCAATATAATCCATTAAGTCAAGACATTGCAGTTTATACTAATTTAGAAAATATTTTACCTGTAGAACCATAAGATTTGATATGAAAATACAACATACAAATTCTTCTTAACAGTAAANGAATGTTTAACACTCCAAATTAAAATGTCAATATAATCCATTAAGTCAAGACATTGCAGTTTATACTAATTTAGAAAATATTTTACCTGTAGAACCATAAGATTTGATATGAAAATACAACATACAAATTCTTCTTAACAGTAAAATTTATGTCTATCTCATAAATATATATTTCTTCCCATTACCGCCAATTCTTCAGAATGTTGTTTTAATTTTGCACAAATGATTCAGTGCAACATAGATAAATTTATCACTATCAGTCACTTCATTCTAATGGAAATTTTCATCATACAGGAGAGTAAAATATATTTTACAGAAGAAATATATGACTCTGTCATCATTTAAAATTACATATAAAATCAATGCACACAATGGAAGGTCATCAAGGTTCGTATTAGTTACTACTATACTCATTCCACTTTTGTAAATGGGTTTGTTATGCGTAATCCAAGAGGCAGTATAATAGTCTGCAGTTCAACAACTGATTTGACAACATTACATTGTTGCAAACAATGTTTTCACCTGGCCTAACATTTTCACACGCTCCACCTTTACCTTCTACAACAAAGCTCTTTTCTGTCAAAAACAGCTGAGCTAACTTCAACTGATACCGCATCGACAGTGTGTAGGGTAAATGTTTCCTACACATGCTCACATGTGCAGTCAGTTTCTAACTTTTGTGCTTGGCTTCGTAACACATAGCTGAAATATGAACGTAAGGTCCTTCATGCTCCATTATTAATGGGTAAAGAATCAAGAAGTGATGTTTTGGTTTTAAAAATTCCTTTAAAAAGTCTTTATGCAAAGTATTATGTTCCTTAACAAGTACTTTCAGCAGCTGTGTACAATCATCTTGAAATATTTTCATGTAGACTATGTATATGATATTATAGAGTAATAAGTAACACAACCAACAAGTATTATTTTCAGGGATTAGATTATCAATAATAAGAGATAAATGCCTCACGAAACATAAAATTTCTAATGCTGACAGACCCAAATTATTTTTTCAATTTTGCTAATGATAGTTTTGGTGGTTTAATAGAAATTTCACAAGGACTATAGTTGAAAAATGTGATACGAAATTTCAAAGTTTCTAAAGAAAATAACTTCATGTTGATGTAATGAAAGATTATTTTGGAAATGTCATATCTTCAATCACCTTATAAAAGAAAATGCATTATATAACAAGAAACCTTCTCAGTCACATGTAAACTCACAATATCATTCCACATACAATCCACTTTAATTCCGCTCTCTGCAGGTATTTTTGCCTGTACATCAAGATCATAGTTTTGTTTTGTTTTCAATATGTTCTGGTCATCCACACACATCTGGCTAGTCATGTTCTTATCTGCTTCACAAAACCTGCAAGGATAGTTACCACAAAATCTCTCCTTAATACCAAGTACTGAATGAAGGCCGAGATTATCGCCAAGAATAAGTGACACACAAAAATTAATTGTTGTTTCCTGGTCACCTATGTTAACAGTTAAACCATGTTCTTCAAGAAAATTTAACTCCTTCACAACCCGGCATGAACACAGAGGTATTTCCGTAAGTGCTTCTATCCTGAGAAAGGAATATAGGAGAAAGAAAAATACCTGAAGAGCCAAAAAACTGGTACACCTGCCTAGTATCGTGTAGGGCCCCCACGAGCACGCAGAAGTGCCGCAAGACGACGTGGCATGGACTCGACTAATGGCTGAAGGTATGCAGGAGGCAATTCACACCATGAATCCTGCAGGGCAGTCCACAAATGCATAGGAGTGCGAGGCGGTGGAGATCTCTTCTGAACAGTACGTTGTAAGGCATCCCAGATATGATCAATAATGTATATGTCTGGTGATTTAGGTGACCAATGGAAATGTCTAAAGTCAGAAGTGTGTTCGTGGAGCCACTCGGTAGCAACTCTCGACGTGTGGGGTGACGCATTGTCCTGCTGGAATTGTCCACGACCGTCAAAATGAACAATGGACATGAATGGGTGCAGGTGATCGGACAAGATGCTTACGTATCTGTCACCTGTCAGAGTCGTATCTAGACGTGTCAGGGGTCCTATTTCACGCCAACTACATAAGCCCCATACCATGACAGAGCCTTCACCAGCTTGAACAGTGTCCTGTTGATATGTAGGGATCATGGATTCATGAGGGTGTCTCCATACCCGTGCGCGTCCATCCGCCCGATACAATTGGAAACGAGACTTGTCCAACCAGGCAACGTGTTTCCAGTCATCAACAGTCCAATGGCGGTGTTGGCGGGCCCAGGCGAGGAGTAAAGCTTTGTGTCGTGCAGCCAACAACGATACACGAGTGGGCCTTCGGCTCCGAAAGCCCATATCAATGATGGTCCGTTGAATAGTTCGCACGCTGGCACTTATTGATGCCCCAGCATTGAAATCTGTGCAAATTTGAGAAAGGGTTGAACGTCTGTCACGTTTATTGATTCTCGTCAGTCAACGTTTGTCCCGTTCGTTTACGATCTTTTTCCGGCCGCAGCGATGTCAAATATGTGATGTTTTACCGGATTCCCGATATTCACGGTATACTCGTGAAATGGTATTGAGCGAAATTCCAAATTTTTTCGCTACCTCGGAGATGCGATGTCACAACTCTCGTGCGCCGACTATAACACCGCGTTCAGACTCACTTAAAACTTGATAACCTGCCATTGTAGCAGCAGTAACCGATTTAGCAACTTTGCCAGAAGCTTCTTGTGTTATATAGGCGCTGCCAAACGCATCGCGTTACTCTGATTGGTTCCATTACTCTGTTCTTGCAAACGCACGCCTATATCAGTTTTTTTTGGCTCTGTAGTGTATATCACTATTGTTACTGATGGTAAAATAATTTTCAGGTGATCTATAAACTGATGTTTTAGCAAAGTTGGAGCTACACTGTCCCATTCTTGGTAAACGAAATAACAATACTATACCATTTTATGAGCCTACTGAAATAATGAAAAGGATTCTCATGAATGGCTACGGTATCTCGCTGAATACCATAATAATAATAATAATTTATTTTAGCTAAAATGAAATTTTTACGATTTGTCGGCCATCAAACAATAAGGAAAATTTAAATAAATATAGCAGATTTTTTACAAATAAAGGAAAACCGGGAGTAATAATATCAAATTCCAAAATTCGTAAAATTTTACACTTTCCCGTAAAATAAAGAAATAAGTGCTATCTCTGTAAATATTACAGATAAATGGTAAAAGTTCGTAAATGGTAGATTATTGTACATTATAATTGTGAATTAATGTCCCTGTGGCACATCCTGAATAAATTTCCCCTTTTAAATTACAATTACCTGCAAATTTACTTAGATACATTCATAATATACAATGAAAGTTCCACTGCATTATGTAGAAGGTACAGGGAATGGACAAAATAATAAGAACACCATGCAATATAGTACATTTTTTTGCATCTTGGCAACACTGCATCGGTGTAATAATGCGACGCGTATGTATTGCACAGTTTACGTGCCAAATCTTGTAGGTTATATTTCAGTGTATTATACGCTTTGTTCTGCGACGGTTAAAACATGCGATCGGTGAAATGTGTGATCTCTCAGACTTCGAAAGAGGGCAAATCGTCTGTGTTCGGTTAGTGGGAGCGTCTGTGACGAAAACAGCTGAATTGTTTAACGTTTCACGAGCGACAGTATCCACGGTAATGACAGCATACACAAAACATGGTAAAACATCATCGGCGAAGAGGAATAATGGGCGACACCCAAAGCTAACTGACAGAGACCAACGAACATTAAAAAGAATTGTGGCCAGACAACATAAAACTACCGCAGCAAAAGNCGGCAGGAGCCACAAGGCTAACATTCATGGAAGGGCTGCAATTGCTCAAATCTTTATAATGGAAGTCAACGCTAAGCTGCGAAAGAAGTGGTGCCACGATCATAAATCCTGGATACTTGATGATTAAAAGAATGTCGTATGGTCCGATGAATCATCTTTTACATTGTTTCCTACAAACGGCCGGGTTTATGTATGGAGAACCCCAAAAGAAGCCTACGATCCGGACAGCCTGCTTCCTACAGTCAAGCATGAGGGAGGTTCTGTTATGATTTGGGCGGCTATATCGTGGCATTCAGCTGGTCCTCTTATTCGCATCACTGGCCGGATTACTGCAAATGAATATCTGGACATCCTCAATGATGAAGTTCTTACTATGACTAGCATATTGCTGCCAAACACTGCCATATTCCAAGATGATAATGCGCCCATACACACAGCCAAAAAGGTTCAGTCTTGGTTTGAGGAGCATCAGAATATCATCAAACATCTTCCCTGGCCAGACCTCAACATAATTGAACCGTTATGGGGAGTTTTAGAGCAGAGAGTGAGGAGCAGATTTCCATCTCCAACATCATTGAAGCAATTGGTGGATGTTTTGGTACAAGAATGGGACAACATTCCGTAGGAAACTATTCAGACTCTCTACGAATCTATTCCACGAAGAACTGCAGCTGTTCTAAAAGCAAATGGTGGCCCAACACCTTATTAATAAATAAATATTCTGTATATGTCAGGTGTTCATATTATTTTGTCCATCTACCGTATATAAAAACTTAACAGGCTCTTATCTGGCATAAATAGGACAAAATTGACCTGATGTGGATTTTCACTGAGCTGTAAAAGCTTTATTAAAAATAAAAATGAAAAAGCTTGCAAATTTTTAAATTTTTTTAAATGTTAGTTTCAGAGTATTTAATGTGTATCTAAGAGATGCAAGGTTAAAAAAATAACCATTTCCAGCATGCATACATGCAAGCAAGTTTGGTTTTAACTCATATTTAACATATTTGGTAACCAGCCTGTGTACAATTGAGTTTTACAGTGATAAACTAATAAATATATTTGGAAAATACGATTCATTTATTTTAAAACAGAATTATAAAATTATGCTATGTTTTCCTAGGTTTTTAACTAATAACGGACACCCAAAAGGAAGGTAACATTTTTTACCTGATAGGCAATATGTAAGGTATTGTTTTTAGAATGTATCTGTGCAACTATCGCGTAGTTACCACATTTCCGCTTCCTAGAGTCGATGAATGAAAATCAAAACTAGCTACTACTTTTTGCGCTTGGATGAGGGATCTTAATCGATCACCAAAGTTAAGTAACGTTCCCAGCGGCACAGATTTTGATGGGTGACCATTTAGTGGCATAACATCTGAGCGCTTCCGGGCTTCGGAGGGCACGTAAAATATTCGTTCCCGGTTGTTATCGATTGATAGCAGTCGTTTAGCCATTTCAGAGGTCCTTGCGTGGCCTGATAAACTCTGACACCCAGAGGAAAAAATTATTTCGGTCACGTTCCCAGCAGTTGCAGAATTAAATTTTGTTGTTATTCCACAGGAACCGTAAAATTTACCGGAATAAAAAGTATCCTATGTCCTATTCCAGGACCTTAAGTACCTACATACCAAACTTCATCAAAATCCGTTCAGTTGTTATGGAGCTGAGTGGTAACAAACATACACACACACACCCAGAGACTTTCGCATTTATAATATAAGTAGGATTTCTACCTTTTAATTACACAAACTCGTGTCCCTCTTTACATCTAATCAACATTTTCAAGCAGTTCGCATATGCTAACCTGCTTCATCCTAGATGCAAGTGGACAATGTTTTATTCACCTTGTATTATTCATTTAACACACATTTTGTACAAAATACCGTTATGATCAGGTCAGCGCAAATGCTGCAAAATGTGTGCATAATTTTAGCCCATAACATACAAATTTTAAACCCTTCTCTCTTGCAATTTGTTACAACAAAATCGTTGGCCCTCTGTAGCCCCCACCCCCATCACGTACAAGAGATTAATTAAGCTTTTCACAAGGAAGGAAGTCAATCTTAATATTTCCCTGTCACATGCCGCAAACCCCGAAAAATATTTGTTATGTTTGGTGCTTCAAAAGAATATACCAATTAAAAAGATTCGCTTGTAGGTAAATGCCAATAAAATATATGTCGGAACTACACTTCTTTCTGGCGGACTATTACCAACATTATGGAAAGGAGTGATGACAAGTATCGACATAGGCTACCAATATCTCATAATTAGTTATATATACACATGGGTAAAAAGGTTTGATTTTACAGGGAACATAACACCAATATACGTTCTGTTCCCAACCACAGTTCTAAATGTTTTTTTATTTATAATTTTAAACGTAATAACAAAGCAATAATTTGGAGAACACCTATATCACACACATTTTCATGTTTGGAAGAATATCACAGATTTTTAGGCTTGTGAATTTAATTTTGAACCTATTCTATGTGCAAAGTTTCAACAATAAAACCAAGAACATATTTAACATTTTACAGTGACAGACACTACGAAACCAAGGGCTGAGAATGTTAGGAAACTCATCACTGTTGTCACAATGTCTAAAATTAATATTAATGCCATATAGCCATATAATTTACTAAATTAGAAGGGTACTGCACTATTAAATGTGTTAATAATTTCATTTTGAATGCAAGGTACAAAAAGTACTAAAAATCAACATCAACATTGATATTTCACATGGAAAAACAAGGGGGGGGGGAAATATGTAACTAAGGCTTTTAGTTTTTTCCCCACTTATACAAATTGTTTTAGATGGACCCTTAAAAATGATGTAACAGAGTTCTACTTAATATATTTAAAATATTATTGTGTTTAGATTATTGTTTGCGTTTCTTTTTGAAACATAAAACATGGAGACATCAGAGGTATTATAACAGAGATTCATTGGCAGGGAATATTTTCATACTTATACACCCCTTAAAAAATTGAATTTCAAAAAATACTTTCCTAGCAGGCATCTGCGTTCTAAAGCGAAGTCACCCCCACATTTTCACGCATGTAAGTACAGCGTTTTGGGCTGGGCGATGAGTGTCAGACAAGACACTTCATTTCATGTATCAGACAGAGATTAACGATTTTGTTCCATTCTTGCTGATTATACCTAGCCACACATTATCAGGGAACCAAATACGTTATTTGTTAATTTTATAATAAAGCAACCCCACACGGTGTAAGCTTACAATAACCCTTTCCAAAAGGAAAAGTATTTCATGTTAAAGCACGGTAAGTGGCAAGAGTGCATACCTCAAAAAACTAAAGATAACAATTGTACCAATGCAAATGTATTTGCAGGCTACATATTCAATCTTTTCTTACCTTCACTCGAGTCTTCTGTCACTGAAATGGTGAGTTGTTTAATAACTGTATCCTTGCTTCTTTCCTTGGCAAGTGTCACATGTTTTCCTGAAAGCTCATTCAATTTGGCGTACAAGCACAATTACATATCATGATAGGGCACATTAAAGTCAATCAAAATCTGAAATTGAAAACAACAAAATCAAAGTCTATCGAAATCTGAAACTGAAAACAACCAAATAGAAGTTGGTATGATGAAACCATTGAGTTTCAAGTAGGCTAAAATAACAAAGCCTACCAATGTGTAGCCCAAAGGCTGTTTCAGTAAAACTTGCGAAATTTTTTCTTTCGAAAGTCAAATTATTTTCTTGCCTGCAAATTAGTTTCTGCTTCCAATGTTCGAAGACACTTGTCCAAGGCTCTACGTTGTGTTTTAACCACAAAAAAATGCTCTGCTGTGTCAGTATCTGCGAAAATTGTTTTTAATAACATTTAAAATTTGTTAGGGCTAGACCATTTATTTTGAATTTGTATGCAAATGGTGCAATTACCTGGTCCAGGTGTCTGTGACTCCTTTGGTTGTGAGTCAATTCCTTTGCATTTTCTTTCTCTTGCTAGCACACCAGCTTTCCTACACTCGCCTATTTTATTTCTATATCCATTCACTAATTTCCCTCTGCTTATCAACTGACTGGGACCTTCTGTCTTTGGTGCAACATAATACGTAGCGTTTAATTCCTTTGGAAAATATTTAGTTATTTGATGTGCAATGTACTCATTATGGGCGTTGAAAACTCTGTAAGCATTTCACAATATCATGTATTTAAAAAGTGGAATTAAATGACTATACATACAACTGCTGTGAATAAAAAACACTAATACAGCATGCAAATAACTAAGCAAGGCAGTTAATTATGTGTACTTAACTTAACACGGTTATGTAGAAATAGCACTACACTTTCAAATACGAGAAAGGGTTAACTTACTTAAGACTTTTCGCATACTGCATGTATCAAACCATTCAAAAATTCCTCTGACAATCGTTTCCTGCATACTATGTCAAGTTTCCTACATTTTGAAGGTTGATTGCACAAACACGCTATTAGGTATTTCCAAAAGAGATTTCGCATCCTGCAACCATTATTTATCATAACGGATGGCTATAGCAAAGCACAACATTACAAATTTAAAATCTGTAAACCAAATTACCACTTTATCAGATTTCATTCTCTTTGGTAACACTGTAATGAAATATGAACTACTTCTGCTGGATGTGGCATATAATTATTATATTGACTCACGACTTGCATATAACTCACTTGTGCTGCTTAGACTTGTAGATTCCTGAAATTTAAGTGTAAGGATTTACAATAAACATGTTAAAAGGCTCCTAAATGACGAAATAGTTCAAAAAGGAAAAATAGATTGAATGTTTGTGAATCGTTGCTGTAAGGTGATTTGATTTGTACCTTGCTAAATAGAAAACTCTGTTAGTTGGAGGATTTTGAAATAGATGTGTGCAATTCGTAAGTTTGGTCACAATTTCGACCAGTTCTTGGTATGAACACAAATAAGTTTTTCTTTACAACTTCGAGTACTCAAAAAAACCTTTACAAATTATTTTTCTTGTAATCTTGTGTTTAGAAACACCACTGGAAGTATAGCAACATGCTATTAATTACAAGTCTGCAGTTTTAACTGATCACGTGCAGCTAATTCCCTACACTAAAACATGTGGACAAGTGAAGTTTCTTCTGCTCAACTCGTGGGGAGGGTTAAAGAAGCCAAAACTAAACAAAAGGGAGAATGCCACTTTTAATTTAACAAGCAAATGAGAAATTTGTTCAAGCACATACAAAACTGCACCAGTTAAATTGTGCACTAATCAACACATCAATTTGTACGAAGGTGTATTAAGATTTATCCATTTAAGTCTTCACCACCTCTACCGGCAATATCTATCATTCTGTAAATTATGAGATTCACACGGCATGCCTTAAAATTGCCCAAAAACAATATTTTTACAAGCGTAAATGATATATGATTCGTAATCGTTTTTTGCTACACATTTTTTTTGTTCTATATTTTACATTTTTCATATTCCTACTGTAAATAGCATTCTGGGTTCTAGACACCATATTAACTCAATTCTATTAGGACATAGGCCTGTATTTTACATTTCTAAGTGTCTTTTGAAAATATAACAACTTAAACCTTCCGTATCTGGTTCTAACAATTAATCATTCACTTTTTGCAAGATATGCAATTTGCGTCCTTGGTCACCTCTTCTTTGAAGATCGCAAACATTGAAAAAGAGACATTAAAAATTGTTAAATAATAAAAAAGTGTTTTTTTTGTATACGTCAACATATTATTATTAACAACGATATAATAAGTGCAGAAAATTCTAAATGAGGCATTACGCAAAACATAATTACGGGTCCCACACTTTTTGCAGCAAAATATCATGCAATACAAAATATTAATGAATATGTGAAGCAAGAGTGAATAAACATTAAGCTAACGACATAGCACTGCCTTTTGTGCAAAAAGTCAGCAGGCGTAAACAGCACACCAATAGATCGTTATGCACGGCACAATATATTCGTACAAGCAGAATATCACAACCTATTATAACAGTAAAAATCGCAGGAAAAATAATTTAACTACTTATTTATAAAATCTCATATCGTACATGCATTTAGAGAGTATGCATTCTAAGGTACCTGCCTGAAGAGGTGTAGCTTAATCATTTGTACAGATGCTCAAGTTTTTATGACACTTACCTCAATGGAACTTCCATAAATTACACTTTTCTGTTACAAGTGACTTGAACGTCATTTTGTACTCCTCAAATTTTCTTAAAAAATTTTCTCTATGCCCTACATATGAAACTAGTAACTTAATAAGATTTTCATTTCAATAATGTAATGACTCTTCTTCTACACATTCCTCTGACAGAAAATATTACTACAATGTTACAAAAATGTAAATATGCCTCATTTTCTTTTATCAATAACTAGGGTCGTGCAAATATTGCTTATAATGTAAGAAAAACCAAGAATTGTCACTTTCATTTTCTTTTCGTTAAGAAATTTGGTTGTCGAAATTTGTAACAAAATGAAATTTTTGTTTGTAATATATATTTAATGCCTAATGTATGTTTATTGTGCTCACTATATACTTCTGATAGTAATGCACACCAGTTGATACAGGACATGGTGAGGAATGCTTTATTTCCTTGTGTTCATCTGTATGTTAAAAAAACTATTGCAGTGCTGAGTTTGGAGTTTTGTCACAATCAACCTCACTTAATTTGTCATGTGCCATTTAAGGATAATAAATGCTCTTAATTTTTTGTTCTGGCTTTCAGAAAGTTGATTGCAGATTAAATTTCTTTCGCGCATATCGCTCTTAGGCCTACGACAAAGGAAATATTTCTGGTTTATAGTTGAATGAAGAGTCTTGGAAAGCTCTAAAATTCAAGATCTTGAGAGCAGATAAAGGCAGAAACGGGAGATTTCCGAGAAAACCTGCCAACCGGCTGCATAGTCACAATTTCCACATGCGAAAATCCTTACGTAACCCAGCCTAGGGTCGAACCTGGATCGCCTTGGTGGGAGACGAGTGCTCTACCCACTCGACTACCAGGCCCCATTGCTGATGTATAATTACACAGTAAAAACTTATGCATGATAGAACTGTTAATTTTTTATATTATACATACAAGACATAACAAAATTTCAATATTTGCGTTAAACATTCAATAACGCTATCCTTCTGCAAAATTATCTTTAATTTTCAGTTTTGTGGAAGTTCGTCACATTTTTTTTATTTTCGTTTTATGAAGAAAACGTAACATTCGCGCAACATTTTCAATAACAATTTCAATGCAATGAAAGACAATCACTTGAGGAATAAGTTTTCTTCGTCTAAATTTTGCTGACGTTTGTGATCAAGCTCACTAACCAAGATTAGAATTATGAAATTTAAGCAGATGTTATTATTGTAATTTTAACAAGGCTGTAAGACACACTTCTTNCAATATTTGCGTTAAACATTCAATAACGCTATCCTTCTGCAAAATTATCTTTAATTTTCAGTTTTGTGGAAGTTCGTCACATTTTTTTTATTTTCGTTTTATGAAGAAAACGTAACATTCGCGCGACATTTTCAATAACAATTTCAATGCAATGAAAGACAATCACTTGAGGAATAAGTTTTCTTCGTCTAAATTTTGCTGNACATTTTCAATAACAATTTCAATGCAATGAAAGACAATCACTTGAGGAATAAGTTTTCTTCGTCTAAATTTTGCTGACGTTTGTGATCAAGCTCACTAACCAAGATTAGAATTATGAAATTTAAGCAGATGTTATTATTGTAATTTTAACAAGGCTGTAAGACACACTTCTTGGTATGAACACAAATAAGTCTACAGTAAACACAAGAAGAATTGTATTCATGTAAATCTAGTATGATGATTGTTAATTTAGCATTCAGAGTTTGAAGTTAGGGGTTTACTTAACATTTAGCATTTAAATTATTAGTTTGGTGTTTTGATTAGAGCTTACATTAATTAAGTGTTTATATTAGTTTAATTTATATTAGATAACGTAACTTTCTTAAAGTAGTTATCTGTACAAGAACAGTCAGTTTAAAGCTGTGGCTGAAATAAAGTGCAAGCTTATTAACACGCATACTTACATTTTTCACATGCTATTGCCTAAAAATTTAATGATTCAGACAGATCTTATGGCATTTTCGGGAACAGCTATGCTCAAATATGTACATCAATTNTGCCTAAAAATTTAATGATTCAGACAGATCTTATGGCATTTTCGGGAACAGCTATGCTCAAATATGTACATCAATTGAATTTGGACACAGCTTAAGTTCAGTTTTTTATGAATGGTGAAAGACTAGTTCCAGTTTTGTTTGCGCAGTAGCCCCTCCCCACAGCTTAGACCCTGAATGTGAGGCTGAGGACCGGTTTCACAACGTCTGTTTAAAGTATTGGTTATCTGACCATATGATAAATTTAAAAACAGGTTTTAATCATTGGTTAGTCTCGTACTGTTTCTCAAAACACACTTCCTGGTTAAAAAAAAGTGTTGGTTAGCTAAGTGCTGGTTAACATAAATATGACATCAAAGTGACGTTTTCGCTCGTCATTGGCTGCTGTGAGGTCGTAGTCTACTGTTGATGTTGTTCTTGTTAGACAAAGTTTGTTGAAAAAACGCGAAAGGAATACCAATAATAAACGGGTTTGACAGGGAAAACTTACTAATTCAGATAATATTGTATTAATATCTTGCGCTTAAAAGTATTTGTGTTACTGAAAAGAAATTTATGTTTTGTATGATTTTCAATGGCTGATGAATGTAACGTTTCGTGTGTATCTCGTGAGACAGTATTTCTTGCCCGCCTAACACTGCATACTGACGAGCGGTAGTAAGACCCGGAATGTAAGTCACCCCCAATAAGAACTTACCCTTTTTCAGATTTTAAGTTGGTACACCCTGGCATACTAACTAAGGCCCTACTCTGTAATGTACAGGTGAGCAGACTGAAAACAAAACAATAACTAGTTACTGATAGGCCACTAGAAATGAAAACAGTGGCACCTCTGAGTCCCTCAAATATTTAATAAAACGGATGAAAGAAAGTTTAGGAATAAAAGAGTGGCCAGACCAATTTTCAGGGGTAAATAAGAATCTCATAGGGATTTTCTTTGTAATTCAATAAATTATACAAGTGATTGGTGCCGACACTAGCTAGACACGAGCTAGCAACAATTTAAGTTCTCTCGTTAGAATAATTTGATTGCAAATATATTTCCCAAATAGAATGTAAAAACTTTTACACAGTCTCGACCATTAAAATATTAATATCTCTCAGGGAGTTTGTATTAACTGAGTGAAACTGGTATATTAATTTAATTATTAAATGGTACACGCTGAAGAAATAGTCCAAAGTTAGCTGGGACTATCATATCCGCTGCTGTAGTAGTCTCTCTTCTGTTCTTTATATCTACAAAAAAAATTTTCCTTCACGAGAAGTTCACGGGCTTATATTTGCACACCACAGCCCTATCGATAAACCAACATGGCTAGCTCTTCTTTTAACAGTTTAAATATATTCGCCGAAAAACTAAAAAAATTTTCAACAATCTGGTTTTAAATCTGACTTCCTTATATGCTGGCTAGTATCACCTCACAAAGTAACAAGAACAACTTTAATCATAAGAAAATGTTGCCAACTTTCTCTTTGCCAGAAATATTAATTTATTTACAAATTATTATTGAACGCTAAATTCCTATTCCGTGTAAATAAACTGAATTAACATTTCTGATACCAGATGATTAACTAGCCTACAATAAAATAAATAAGTAATTCATACTGCATAAAAAATGTGGTTTTTATATTTTATAAAAAAACTACGATATTAATTAGCGATGAAAATAATAAATAAAATAAACATAGATGTATTATGTGTTCCATTTCTGAAAATTAGAAGGCTAATCTAAGACAAATTGATGTAGACTTTTGCGTGGTTTATGCGACATGTGATTCCCACAAAAAGACGTTTTTAGAACCACTGTCTTAGTGATAAAATATATCGTATACTCGATGTGTAGAAGTAATATTTCGATACATATTTCACGACTTTAAAACACCGTTAGCATGCTAACACATGCCTGGTTCCAGGACAGTACACACCATTACTCTTTTTTAAATAAAGTGCCAACAAATCGCTTCTTATTTATGTATAATTAAATTACTCAAATATTACACACATACTTCCAGTATATTTATATTTACACATCACGCAGGCACGAGAAATAAATCACGACTTTACAAATACGACAGAGCATGCTTGCCTGAATGTGGAATACTAGCAATACACACTATGAAAGCAACATAAGCCTCATAACGGCGCGATACGACTCAGGTTTGAAATTTCTGCGTGATATGAATGTATAATTATCAAGAAAATATTCTACAATAGATCATATGTCTGGAAAAAATAATATGATCGTTAATATAAATGTTACATTTCTCGCCAAGCACACTATCTTGTGTGTCTACTTTACCAATTTCTCCAAAACGTTTGAGCACCTTCCCACATATAGCACTACTGCAAAAAACAACGAATTTATAACAAGCGGTAAATAACAACAAACTTTGTAACTTCACATCGAAGCAACGAAATTTCACATCCCAGAGGTCAGAATATCTATTTAATTAATATTTTCGTCCATTTTCTAGCCTAATCACGCCCCAAAGTGCAATGACTAGGCACTTTGCAAGATATTGATAAACAACAACAAAAAATGCTTTGTACGGCCTCAATACCAAACGCACAATTATTGCTTTAATATACATCTTAAAATACACTGCACTGCATCATAAAATTATTAATTAATCGACAAAGCTTGCATGTAATTCAACCAAATTTTAGTATGTGTTCACAAACATTATATTCGTCTTATAATAATGGCTGTCACAAATCCATCACCAATTTCATAAAGAAATAACTTATTCAAAATACTCAATATTATGATGTGCAGACCTTCGCTAAAACATTTATAATAATTTTAAACGGACAAACTAACTTTTCACAATATCTTAAAACAAAATCGAAAACATCCAAATCTACTAGCGAATAAACATATTTGCAGAACTATGCCTGATTTTCTGAAGTTAAGTTATTGTTCAAGCCCCTGCAAAAAGTAGAAAACGAGTAATGTTGAATTTCATTTATAGAATATGAGCTTACTTCATCACCACAGAAGTGTTTCTAGTTGGTTTTTATCCATTTACGCAAGTATGTAGGTACCCATCCAAATATCGCCCACAAGTCTTAAAATCATATATTCCTATGTTTAAAATTAATTTGAAATTTAATTACCTGTCTGTAATCAATGCCTTATAATTGCGGCCGATATAAAAAATTTGTTATTCTAAATAACCAATTGAAATCTTCTTCTGGCATTAGACACAATTTGAATACAAAAACATAACCTCATATCAGCCAAGAATGACCACAATATTAGTTGTAATGTTCTGATTAGTCCAGTAATCGGAACCTATTCATATATTAAGATAACCACTGGTTACAGGCAAATTAAACTATAGTTATTCCTAACCATTTACTGAGAAACAGGAAATATCGCTAACCAAATTTTAATCAGGCCTTAATCAGAACAAAACCAGACATCGTGAAACCAGTCCTGAGTGACAATGATCCCTTGCTTCACTCATATTAGTCGCAATATTGGCTTCAAAGACATCATGCTTAATAATTTGTTTGTTTGCCGGCCAGTTTTAAAGTTATGTGTTAAAACATGATTAAAAATCATAAATATTGGGCCTGTATGTAAACATAGCCACACGTGAAATGTAAGTATACTATTGTGCATAAGTAACAAGTTCGCAAATATAACTTCAGAATTCCAACCAATAGAATGCTATATGCTGAAGCCATAAGCAAGATAAGATGTCTTTATTGGAGAGAGTGGGGTCGTATAAAGTCTAGAATTGAGACACAGCCACATCCACTCTAATAAATACGTAACTAAAATAAAAACGTTCGTTAAATTAAATTTTTTGAGTTGAATTTTTAGGCTTAGTAGTTATGACTGGTATAACAGAAATCCATTCTTGCAGTGACCTAATTCCAGCAAATAGTCAGTGCAATTTTCTTGTAATTAACATGAGTTTAAACTTAAGAAATTTTTTGAATACTAGAAGTATGATGCAGGCTATGAACACAATTTTGCATTCTGATGAAAAAACAGAGCTACAACTTCTTGAAACTTTCATGTGTTTACAAAATCTTTTTAATACTTTGCGTAAAAGCTTTTTCAGGGTGGCCACAAAAAAATAGGAAACTAAATTCTGTAACTGAGAGCTGGGCTAAATTCGCAACAACACATGTACAATATAAATGCTAATGTCAATGTCATCAATAATAGGAAACATCGCCAAAAATTGATTCTGTGCCAATCATTTGCCAAAATCAAAGACACAAAGTGTCACATTTCTCCATTTATTTTCAAATGTTATGTAGGTACTTTTATTTATTTCGCTACGTGAAAGAAATGTAGCAAATTTTTTTAACAGTTTTCAATTATGCACATTAAAAAAATATGTGCATAAAAATACATTTTAAATGTTTGTTTTCCTGTATGGTACCGATAAATATTTTCCCCTAACTCTTAGAAAATTCCCTCTTTTCCCTGGCCAATTAAATATCCCTGAGATTTCCAGGTCTGTGTACACCCAATCACAAAACTTATTTCGCCACTTGCAAGAGCAAACCCTTTATTTCTGAATCAATTTTATGATATAAAATAACCACACTTTTAAAAGGTTAACCATTGTTTTGTAACACACAGTATGGAGAGTGATTTACAGGGCAAAGCATTACAAAAATTTACAAAGCAAAAAAATCTGGAAGTGGGAAAACAGAACATAATAAGTAGGCTCTATGCTAAATGCAATGTGATTGACCAAATAAACAGGTAGGTATTGCACTCGAGTTTTCTGGCGCAGTTACATCATTGTCAACGTAACAATTCTAAGTTTTTATGCCAAAATGGTTCTCCTAACAGATTTTTCACGCTAAGTTTGTCAATTTGGTACAGTAACTACGAAAACTATTTATGCTAATGGATTATTAACAAATCTGTATCAAGAACTGGGACTACAGCGACGTATGCAGTCACAAATTTGAGCGAAGCAGGCCTGGTAGCAATAGCTCGCCTGTCAATTGTTTTAAACATTGTCTCAGAATGTTTTGGTGAAGTAATCCTTTTTACCACAATTATGTTATAAATAGTAATTTTTATGATGACTGAACGAATAGGACTAACGCTTGGCGGATTATATCCATTTTAGTTCCATTTGTTTTAAAGAACAATTAAATTTAACACAGATGATTTGTAATATGAGTCAAAGATAGTTTTTATGAAAGCCACAGAAGCAAAGTTAATCTTCACAGCATCAAGCAGAAACCTTATTTAAGTTAAATGGTGTCTACAAAGAATTTCTCGCAGAATTTCTGTAAAATCCCCATATATTCCGGTACACTTTTAAAAAATTATCTGTATATTTTTGGTTTGGAAATTATTTTTCTTTAGTAATACAATACATATTTAAAAGTGAATATTGTCTGGTTCATAAATATAGGCCTGTGACACAATATAAATGACACAAAACTGGAGAGAAACATATCTTAACATAATAGTGTTGTAAACAACATACACCAGTGGCTCTCAAGATTCTTATTCCCTTCCCCCCTTCTCTAAGATAAAAATTAAATAATCTCGTGCCCCCACTCACCCATCAGCCTGAATTTTCCTAAAACAGAAATCGTGATAAATATGAAATTTTAATCATTTTATATTTTTGTGGACACTATTTTCAGCCGTTTTTTCTCTTAAATTTGTTTAAATACTTCCAATAATATGTATAAACGTGTGTTAAAATAGAACCATATTTAAGTAAAAAGCAGGAAAATTTAAATAAACTTATATTTGCTTAGACCTACATTAAAAAAAAAAATCTGTGAAAATTCAGTGCCGTATTTTTGAGTTACTCTTTACACAATCATAATTTTGTAATAAAAAGTCAGTACATTTTTTTTATTATACCCACACAACCTGTAACACTAAACTGCATTGTGAATTCTTCTATTCAATTAAAATCCCGTACTTGTTTGCTGTCCTCAAGGCATACTTAAAATTTTTTTGCAGCTTCTGCACTACAAATGCCTACTTATTTTGAAGGTTAGGTGTCGTCTCATGCATGCAACATATTTTCAACTTAAAAATTCGGCATTTGATCATCTCTACGCGTGATACACAATAAATTTACAACAGAAAGGTATTTGTGTAGGAGAGTTAAAAAACAACTACCAATTAATCAGGAGTCACAATACCCCGATTTACCTGACACGACATCCCCGACACGACGAAATCTGAGTAGCAGCCAATGGAGAGCAAGATCACTGTGACGTCCGCCCGACAAAACCGCATCTCGGACAGCCCGACAAAAGAAGATTCTATTTCTACTTTCCATCGTGCCGAACTAGTTGGGGTGCGGAAAAAATGTAAATACAGCATTAGAAAACAAACTTTTCGCTACTGTAGTAAATAATAAACTATCTTGCCGCAAAATAACGTTCTGGTTTGTTACNATTAGAAAACAAACTTTTCGCTACTGTAGTAAATAATAAACTATCTTGCCGCAAAATAACGTTCTGGTTTGTTACTAAATACTTTTAATATCTCATATAATTACAAATATTGTCCAAAGCAAAATAATTATTGAAATTATCGCGAGTTTTAAAAAGTAAATATTGGATATTTTATGGATAACTTGCCGTTTNTATTTTCCCCTAACTCTTAGAAAATTCCCTCTTTTCCCTGGCCAATTAAATATCCCTGAGATTTCCAGGTCTGTGTACACCCAATCACAAAACTTATTTCGCCACTTGCAAGAGCAAACCCTTTATTTCTGAATCAATTTTATGATATAAAATAACCACACTTTTAAAAGGTTAACCATTGTTTTGTAACACACAGTATGGAGAGTGATTTACAGGGCAAAGCATTACAAAAATTT